>JAXBDA010001556.1:0-53131 GCA_036023075.1 Gaultheria prostrata
GGGGGGCGGGCGGGGTTGATACATATTTTAGAGATACATACATACACATGCTTTTATAGTCATTTTGGTTCCTGGGTTTTGATTAGACCTCTGATATGTTAAATGTCAATTTTGTGGATTTTGTGAATGGTTACTTGGTTCAGGTTCTTTTAGCCAATTAGGAGGCGGATCGTAGTATTTCAATGACAGATTTTACTGCAAAGATGAATGGGGATATGGTTCTGCCTTCAAGTGCATGCACATGTAGGGTGTAAATATAATTATTTAAATTAGTGTTGTGCCCGTTTAATGCATTGGTAATTGAAAAGAATCGATCAACTTTTTCAAATTTATTGCTCACATTTAGGTCTCAGTTATTTACTCAATGTTATGAAAGATATATATTTTGCGTGTATGATTTGGGTGCATGCACATGCTATCTATTATGTCATATTCGTAAATTGGGCATGGATGTTATCTTGGCCGTGCATAGCACGGGTAAAACGCTAGTAATTATGAAAGGTGTGGGCACACCATTTGAAGGGATTCAAAACCGTTAATAATTAATTTAATTAATTATATAAGGACGGGGCATTGTACTCAATATTCCATGGAAGGGTGGTAAAAATTACTCACCTTTTCAGTAAAAGGTCAAGGGACAGGTTGTTTTAGCTCGAGTACTTAACCCCATTTATACTTTCCTTAATCTGGATTGGCCAAAGCATAAAGCATTGGTCCCAAAGAGGAAACCAATTAGCCCTTCATTATGTGGTATTCTTCCCTTTAGTAGGGGCTTAAAATATGCTTTGCCAAAAAAGCTGAAGTTTTCCAACCAAGCACAAAACATGGTTTCATAATTAGAACTTCAAATTTATTGTTCCAAGGACCACATATTCTTTGGCATGTAGAGTGAAATTCAAATTTATGTATCGATTGGGATAGTTCAGATGGTCAGGACTCTTGCATCTCACTAGAAGGTCAGGAGTTCGAATCTCCACGCCTGCGTATAGGGCCTTTTTCTTTCTTTGTTTCTACCTTGTAACAGGCTAATTTCTTGTATTGTTTAAGTTGTTGGGTTTGGTTATCTTGTGAACTCTTGCAATTAATGTAGTATCCCAGGTTTTTACTTTTATACTTCAAATGTGATGTAATTAATCTCGTTATGAAAGGAAATTGCATACACAAATTATGAGTGCGAAGTTCGGGGTATATCCATAACATCGTCAATAAGTTTTTTTTCACATGACATTATCAATAAGTTGAAGACGTAATACAACCAGAAAGAGAGAAAAAAAAACAAGTAACATGTCATGTGAATCACTTAATTGAAGGATCTCGCCAGTGACGGACGCAGGATTGCCATTTTTGCCTAATTTGCAAGGGCCACTCTTCAGTAATTTTACAAAAAAAATTCAAAGTATACTAAAAATATATAGAAAATTGGGGGGAGTGCAGGGACCGAACACCCCCCAGTCCGCCCCTGGATCTCGCCATCATCTTTGAAATCACGTACTAATGTTGTTACTTGTTACAATTAAACACAAAAATAAACTAAGCAAAACATTCAAAAAGAGGTAAGATATTGTCGTCCTTCTACCTTACTCTAATATTGTATTTTTTTTGGTACTTACTCTAATATTGTATTGCTAGAAGATTGCATTGTCGATTTGATGTTTCTGATGATATATATTACTATATAGTTACATACTATATTAAGGGTAAATTTCACTTACACCTCTTTAATTTTATTTGAATCACACTATCTCCCATTTTACTCTTTGAAATCACGTTGCATGCACTCCCATAATAAAGTATTTTGTGTAACACTTTAGCCCATTTGCCTATTAATACCAAAATTTTGCCCTTACCAAATAAAACCACTCATATAACTCCTAGCTCATTAAAATTAAATCAATGTAAAGTAACATGTTAGTACTAGATCTCCTAAACCACTACTAGATCGATCGATCCAATATTAATTATTTGGGTTTATTTTTGCCTTTTTCAAATTTTTAATTGTTTACCTTGAAATTTCTTACTTTTTTATTCACATTCATGAGAAAAATATAAAAAGAAAGAAGGCTAAAATAGGTTCATTGACCATCAAATAATTAAAAGCAAACATATATTTTTTAATAATTTTGTTTGGTTTAAATATTGGTCCCCGTTAGTAAACAGTGAAATTGGTATCCTAAGAGTAATCAAGGTGTATTGTAAGCGAACCCGTACATCTCCAGAAAATGGTTGAGAACCATTCTTATCTGAAACCACAGGGGGTTGCACATTGTCCTTAGGCCCTGTTTGGATGCTGGATTTGGCACCCGGATTTGGCACACACCCGGATTTGTAATCCTGGTCCCACACTAACACCCCGTTTGGCTGCAATTTCGTCCCCTTTCCTCCCCTGGATTTGTGGTACTGTTGGGAGTCCATCTCAGGCTTGACCCTCGTTAGCCAACGACGGCCTCCACCCTATCGTTAGCTAATCCGGCTGGATTTGGGTGTTTTCGTTCCTATTTTACCCCTCCAAATCTAGGTGATTTGGGGGGGGGGGGTTTGCACGTGTATGAAGTGGGTTTTGGGTTTGCACACACACAGAGAGAGAGGTACTTGTAACAATCGTTGCCGGAGTTGCTGGGTTTGTTCGATTTTGATTAGAGTTTGTGGGTTTGTTCGATCTGTATGATGGCGAGGAGGTCGATTTCTCGAACAGTGGTGGCGGAGACCACCCTCTTCTTCGGCTGGAGTTGCCGGACTTGCTGGGTCTCTGGAATTAAGGAAGAAGATGAATGGTTTTTCCTCAAAGGGTTTTTATCTTGTGTGGGCAAAACTTATGCCACTTAAATTTTTTCTCACCCATAATTTGACACCTGTAATTGTCAATTTCTTTGACCAATAACTTTGTCTTTTTTTTGTTAGGTGTCCCACACCTGATTGTAACACTCCTATAAATTACTCCAATATGCCCCACAGCTGGATGCAATCACGGAAAAAAAGAGAGCAAGTTTTGATTCGAAAATGAATTAATGTATTATAAATTAATTTTTATACTATACATTTTAATTTATAAATTAAATATAATTAAATATTGCAGCTTACTTATTTATTGTGTATTTATTTTTATTATATGTAATTATTTTGTTTTTATTCTAATTGTAATGATATTGAACCAATTTGTCAATTAAAATGATAAAGTATGAGCAATTAAGTATTTATTATCTATTTTTCGTATTTATTTTGTATTTATTGTAATTATAGTGAAATTAATTTATATTATTTATTTAAATAACAAATTGGGGGCAATTAAGTCATTTGTCCTCTTATCCTACCAAATCCACCCACCAAATCCCCTTTCTCAAAATACCATCCAAACACCTTACATCCAAATCCACCCTTCTTAGGAGATGGGACCACCCTCATTACAAATTCACCCTCTAATCCGCCCTCATTACAAATCCACCCAAATCATCTCCGACATCCAAACGGGGCGTTAGGGTGTTGAACACCCTAAACAAATTTTCTTGTTTAGAATACATGTAATTTTTTGTACTTTTTATTTAAGTTTTGTCCCTTTTGAACACCCAAGCTAAAAGTATTTGAACACCTTACGCATAAATATTTGAACACCTAACCCAAAAAAATTGAACTAACCCCCAAAAAATCAACCCACAAACTAATCCAATATAAAGAACCCAATTAAAACCCATAAGAGCCTCCATAGTTTCTCATAGATGGTCAATTGTACAACCCAAATTCGATCTTTTACATTTTATATATATTATATGCAATAATTTTTTCTCAAGTTTACCTGAACACTAATTCATATACTGTGAATATCCATCAATCCAGAAAATTCACAATTGAATACCTATTATATTACTAGCTCAAAACAAAGTACATATTCTTAATGACAAAAACTAAAAAAAGTATAGAGAGCAAAAAGTATATATTGGTATCGATATCGTGTTCTGGCTTTTCTCTGAACAACAATCAACTCTATATCTCCAAAAATTAAGAGTACACATCAAAAAAAATATGTGTGAACCTATCCCCAGATAATTTTCTACAATAAAACTAATGTATTTATGTGCCGGTTTTATTTTGCTTGGCCTAAAAAATAAATTTGCCAATAACATGCGATTCTAACATATATCTTACATATTTGCATACTATTTGGTCTCATTATTCAAACTAATATATATAAAAAAAGTTGTGTATGTATGACTAGTTAATAGAACTAGTAGAGTTAGGGTAAATTTTGAACACTCTATTCAAAATTTCTGGAGCCGCCACTGTCTAAAACACAATGTGTGTGTGGGGCCACAAATATGTGATTTTGTGCGTTGTGTATAAGTAACAAAGTCGGTCGATCTTGTTTGGTTTGGGTCTCCAAACCGGTTTTTTCAGTGATCACTCATATTTTTATCTAATAACTACCCTTATTTTTAATTATTATTCTTATTTCTCTCTCTATCTCTATGTAATCATTACCTCTATTTCTAATTATTATTCTCGTTTTTCTCTCCAATCATTACCTAAAAAACCAAACCCAAACCAAAGAAGGTCCGTCTACCATTACAGGGTGATGACTCATGAGAGTGAATAATTCAAAATCTTATTTGCATAATCTCAGCTGTTCAAAATTGATTTCAGTGGTCTACATTGTAAAAAATATCCTACTTTTTGCGTACTGTATTTTTTGGGGGAATGACCAAGCAGTGGTAAAAGAGGCAAAAAAAAAAAATTACCATTTCATTCATGGTTTAAAAAATGACCAATACATGTCACGGAGAAAAATAATTCTACATACATGACATTTTATCACTGCCCCGTCTAAAATATCCCTGAGTGTCTTTTTTTCCAAATCATGCAAAATCCTATGTGCAATGATTTTGAGATAAGGTGCAATGTTGGTTCATACAAGGTGCAAACCTAATTCAGTTACGGTACAATGTTTCAAAGGTCTATCCAAACAGTTTGATTTGACCAAAAAATGGCAAGACAAGTTTGAATGAGTTTAAGTAGTATTTTCATTTTTCAAAACAAAAAATATTATTTAGACATCACAAAGTGAACCCAGTTACTTCAGTCAATGTGCTACATTTTTTCATTTAAAGAGCAATGGATATTTTTAAAAAACTAAAAGTTGGATTTAGACATCATGGGGTATAATGGTTATTCTCAAATGGTGTTATGTTAATTCTTCACTCAAGGAGCAAATGCCTAACTTAAGTCCAATGAGGTTGAGGTAAAGAGCAATGTTGGTTCATACAAGGTACAAATCTAATTTAGTTACGGTGCAACAAATTATGTACCACACCACCACGTCATTTTAAAAAGTTAACATAACTTGTGCAATGAATTTGAGCAAAGTCAGAGAAAAAAAGAACAATTTTTCATATTTTCAAAGTAAAAAATATGATCTAGTCTAGGTGCAATGTTAATTTAGTCTAAGTGCAACGTTGTTCATTCAAAGTGCAATGATTATATTTTTAATATAAAAAGTTGATTTTAAGGCAACTCAATCTTCCTCAGTCGGGTGCAATGAAATTTACAAAAGGTGCAATCTTAATTAACTCAAGGTGAAATATTCTTACTTTTCCCAAATGATAAATTCAGGGTGCAATGTTACTGTCAAAGGGAACCATGTAAGTTCAGTCAAGGTACAACATTGTTTCATTTCAATAAAAGTCAAGGTACAACATTGTTTCATTTCAATAAAATTTGCTCGCTCTTGTGTGCAAATCTTAAGTTCAATAAAGAAGTGGGTATTTCAACAAACACTCTGTGGCCATTTCAACAAACACCTTGTATTCAAATCTTACTAAATTGGCCTATCATCCACGAAAGCGGGTTTGTTCCCTTGATTGAAAAAACAAAGTCTATAATAAATTCATTCAAAATGAAGTAAGAACTAAGAAGGTCTGTAAAAACTAGATTGCCTTTCAAACCAAATTTGAATCCACAATCAGGAAGATTAGGATGGGTAATTTCCGAAATTAAAACACCACCCTGTTGATTTCCATCTTGAAGAAGTTGTTCTTCCTCATCATTTTTGGCCCAATATCTCTCTAGGAGCTTGATAGCCTTCTCGTAGATCTCTGTGTTGTCATGGGTTTGGAGATTCTCGGTCTTATCCAATCTGTTGCATTCATCAATTGCTTGAGCATAAATGTTGATTCCGTTGTTCAATTCAGCTTCTTTGTCAGCCTCACCCACCTTCAGAATGTTCTCAAGCCCTTTAAGGATTTACATAGGCGTGCTGTGCCACTCAACTTCCGTGCCAATCGTGCTTCGTGTCATGCTGTGCCCATTTACTTCATCGTGCCGCGCCATGCCGTGACGTACCGTGCTCGTGTCGTGCCGTGTCGGGCCAATTTACTTTACCGTGCCGTGTCGGGTCGTGCCTTTTTTAAGTCGTGACGTTTCGTGCCGTACCCGATTAATTAATCGTGCCGTGCCGTTGACTTAATCGTGTTGTGTCGTGTCGTGCTTTTTTTTGTCGTGTCTTGTCGTGTCGTGCCTTTTTAATCGTGTCATGTCGTGCCGTGTTATTTTGAATCGTATCGTGCCTTTTAAATCATGTCGTGCCGTGCCGACGCTTGGTTGGTTCAATTCAAGCTTCAGTCCCTAAATTAGCAAGAAAAAAGGATGCATATAAATCATCATCAAACTTCCACACTATTAATAATCGAAAAGTAGGGGCAGTCTGATGAGCCATTGATATTGTACATATCCGGGCTCATCTAGCTCGTTTAGTTTACATACACGCGCGTTTTAGCGTTTGATATGATTGATGTTGCGCAAGGTGTGTTTTTGTAGTTTCAGGTGAAAATCACGGAATAAGACGCATTTGAAGCGCTCCGGGACGAATCCCAAGGACCCGAGGGCCACGTGGCCCATGTCATCCAACCACCGAGCCTCGAGGGCCAAGACACGAAGATTTGACCGAGTAAAAATTTATAATGGTCGATATGAACCATTAGAATTTCACTCCTCATTGATTCCATCATTAATTGACACCAATTTTTGAGATCATTGGATATCGATAGCCATGATCTCGGATCATGTTTAATGCTACCCGAGGCTTGAAAGTCTTATTCTAAACCATAACAGCCCCACCAAAGTTTTTTTCCCCGATCGGAACCGTCTATCTTTCACATATTACAGAGTACATTATTTGTACCAAAAGTTAAGTTCATCATGTTTCAACTTACATTTAATCGGATAATAACTCTCTTGTAAAATTCATCTAAATAACATATTCATACCCCAATCAAGGGGTTTTCTATTAACTTTCCATGATTAATTTAAAACAATAAAAACTATCATTTTAACGCTCTTGATTGTTCAATTAGTTTAATTTGATGGAGATCTGAACATATTTGTAACTTTTTTTTAACCAATTTTTTAGAAAACAATTTTGTAACTTTTTTTCTTTTGTTTGTCCAACTCTCTCTCTCTCTCTCTCTCTCAAACAAAAAAAAATTAAATTTTTTTTATTTATTTTTTATTTATTTTCTTTTTTGTTCATGACTTCATTTTTTTTAACTTGATATAATTAAATGCTTCACCAACACAAATAAAAAATAAATTTTTTTCACCAAAAGAAATTGATATTTTTTTCAAAATCTTTATTAGATAAAAGGCAATGTATATTACTACCAATATATTTGTGATATACATTTTTTTTCACGTTTGAATTTTGATTCAAAATTTATTAATCATATAAAAAATATTTTAAAAGCTTATTTTCTTTTTGTTCAAACTCTCTCTCTCAAAAAAAATAAAAAAATAAAAAAATAAAATTTGGAACTTCTTTTTCCCTTTTGTTTCTTTTTTTGTTCATGGCTTCATTTTTTTTAACTTGATATAATTCACTAACACAAGCAAAAAATAATTCTTATTCACCAAAAGAAATTTATTTTTTTTCAAAATCTTTATTAGATAAAACGCAATGTATATCTGTGGTATATATTTATTTTCATGTTTGAATTTTGATTCAAATTTTACTAATCATATAAAATATTTTAAAAACTTATTTTATTAAATACTTAAATCAAATGAAAAGATTAATAAATTATTGGATTATAAAAAAATACATAGAAATAAAGTATTTACCAACTTTTTTTTTTTTTTTTGGTTTTTCCATGCCTCGTGACGTGCTTGTGCCGTGCCGACGTTCCGTGCCTTCCTAGAACCGTGGTGTGTTGTGCCCGTGCCGTGCCATGCCTGTCCTACTTCCGTGGCGTACCGTGTCAGGCCAACTTCCATGGCCGTGCTGTGCCATGCCGTGCTAGAACAAAGTCGTGTCGTGTTGTGCCTCATGGCCTTGTTGACTTCGTGTCGTGCCTGTGCCGTGCCCGTAGAAGACCGTGTTGTGCCGTGCCACGTGCCACCTTAGGCTGTGTCGTGCCCGCTCAATTTAGTGCCCCTGCCCGTGCCGTGCCAACTTAGACCGTGTCGTGACAGGATTTTACCGTGCCTATGGCGTGCCACCTTAGAACATGCCATGGTCGTACCGTGACCGTGTCGACTCGGCCCCGTTTGACACCCCTAGCGACCAACAAGCTTGTGAGAAAGAGGAGTTTGGTGTGTTAGGGCTTCAAAAAATATAAAGGTGTTTTGAACCTCAAATCAAATTTTCAGATGCCATGTACGTGGAAATATTATTTTCCCTGTCATGAATCCGATTATTTCCAATATTGGCATTTTAATTCAAAATTACTTCGCGTACGCAATATGCACGAACGGTGCATCTTAACCGTCTGTGCATATTTTCGACGGTCCGGATTTTAGATAAACTGTTCGCGCGGACAGTTTGTTTAAGATCGGGACCATTGATTTTTTAGATCGACGATTGAGATGCGATGCATGCATTTGGTGTACGCGTGCTGTACGTACCCATAGCCGCGTTCTTTTTAATTGTGTGTGTTTTTTCAGTTTGAAGTATCGATATACTATAAAGGTTGTACATCCACGTATATTAAAACTATAGGCCAGCCTAAGATTTGGGCTGGTATGACGTGGCGATAAGAGTCCCAACCCAAAGATGATTCAAGATGATTAGTTTTCGATCAGTGGTATCATCAGAACTCGAAATCCAATGGCCTCCTGCGCCTACGCGAAGCTAAACAGCCTCTGTGTCGTGTCCACCGACGTCGGCTGCGGCCGAATGAGAAATGCTGTAGCGAAGAGAAAGGAGTGTGTAATCGTACGCGCCGCTTCGTCGTCGTCGACGGAGGTCTCACCGGCGACGACGTCGTCGTACGAAGAGGGACAGCTTGAACGCCCAAAGTGGACGGGTGAAACTCCTCTCTCACGTATCGTTGGAGCTCTCATCTCCTTCAAACCACTCTACTCCGTCCTCAAGCTCGGCGCCCGACAAGTCCTCATCAGGTCCCCCTTCAATTTTAGTCTAGATTTTTACGACTTTTCAATCCCTCTCATCGAAACGGACGATTGATACTAGTACTTACTATTGACGATTAGCTAAATAAAAGATTACTAGAAGTCAATTGTACAACAAATTAGTTTAGGCCAAACTCACCCTAAGTATTTTATATGGATTATGGCATTATGCCAATAACCGCTAAGAGTAAGTTCACACATGAGCCATTTAGCTAACAAATCAAATTTTGACACCAGTAAGCCAAAATTGTTGTTGAAAAATAATAAAACCATTTTTGTTTTTCAAATTTGGTGGCAATTTTGTCTTTGCCAAATCTACCACATCAGGTCAATAATTATGCATTAAGATTGTGTCCAAATTACAATATCCCGGCTTAGTTATATTGCTTATTTTCATATTTTTTGACGCCATAGCAAGCTAAAAGATGGCTTTGAGTTGCTTTAATAGGCAATTGTTAAAGATGCAAACAATGTCAAGGAATTAGAACGTTGATATGTGTTTTCCTCGTTGACATATCTATGAAGCATCAACACAGGCAGGCGGGGACACATACTGGACACGCCACGTGGTGTGTTCCTTAAATTGAATTATTTTTTGGAGGGGGACACGCGGGGACAGGACATGGACACGCCGCACGCGTGTCCCACATACACACACTCTCTCTCTCTCTCTCTTGGAGGGGGACACGACATGGACATGCCGCACGCGTGTCCCACATTCTCTCTCTCTCTCTCTCTCTCATATATGTATGCATTTATGCATGGATTGGTATATATTCAATGTATATATCTCCGTCGTTGTTAGTCTGCATATCTTACATGTCAAAAGAAAAGTGTATATATCTACGTCTGTAAACTGCTGCTAGATGCATATATGATATATTCTTGTATGTAGTTATTTTTAATTTATTTATTTTTGCCGTGTCCGTGTCCGTGTCCATTTTTTAGAATTCCCCGTGTCCTGTGTCCGTAACCGTGTTGGTGTCTGTGCTACATGGACATATTTTTACAGTCACATATTACATTGCATTTTTATACTTTAATTGCGGTCCTCTAAGGGCCATGATTTTCCATTCGTGAACAGTTTTGGATATGTATGTATGCAAGTATGCATACACAAGCATAAACATATGGATGTACGAAATTATGGTTTGAAGTTGGTATTTGGACTTGATTTTGGGGAGGGAAAGGAGTCTGGAAAATGCAATTAAGGGTGTATTGTGATGAGCAGTACAGCAGAGAAAACAAACATACCGTGGCGGGAGATGACGAGGGAGATTCTGGAATCTGAGGTTTACAATGAGATGGACAACATTCAGGACTCGTCCATCGTCTACCCTGGCTGTAAATTTCTCTAAAACTCAATCTCACGCTTTGTTTTAATTGCATGTGTTCCGATTTGTAGAAAATTACCTCCAGTTGGAATTTCCAGTTCTGCAATGCTCTTTGAATAGGACTTTTAACACGGGAAGATAAAAACTTATTTAAATGCGTGGAGATTATTATATACGGGCTAGTTGAATTTAGTTCGTTAGTTGCATTCTTAGGCTAATTCTTTTTTTACCTTTTGGTAGTAACTAGTAAGGGGTATGTTAGTTTTTTGTATCTGAATTATCAAGGGCTTCAGTAAGGGTGAGGAAGAATGATGTTAATGGTGTAGTTTGAGTGGTCCTCTTTGAAAAAAATGAGATTGTAGATTAATTTAGTGCTTTTCACAGAGAGATGAATTTCAATGTGGGATCCTTCGGTAGGGCAATTGGGATTTATTGGGAAATTGCTATCAAGTTCTTTCAAGTGGGATCACTT
Organism: Gaultheria prostrata; assembly: GCA_036023075.1. Lineage (NCBI taxonomy): Eukaryota > Viridiplantae > Streptophyta > Magnoliopsida > Ericales > Ericaceae > Gaultheria > Gaultheria prostrata. Next base: position 11,197 of record JAXBDA010001556.1, read on the forward strand.
GTTTTAAGAACAGTGATTTGCAACTTTACGCGCCTTGATGTTATGGAGTGTAACTAGCCGGAACCTTTTTTCATTACGTGAATCTCATCATTGTTCTACTTGTTTCGAGAATTTATGAGTGAAGGTTCATAGTTGGGCCTTGTTGTTGTTACATAGTTGTGGTTGCTTGACTAAGAAGATTGTACTGATAATTTTTAGGACAATACCATAGCATCCCTGGCTGATGTGGATAATATGGTTAGTAGCTTGTATAGTTGGGACAATAGGGAATGTAATACTTTTCTTGACCAATTCATAGGTTGGTTTGATCTTTTTCCTTTCTCATGGTAGTGCATAGTGCCTTTTTGTTTAGGGCCTTTATTTTGTACATGGGCGGCATTCCCTTGATTCCTTATTTCTAATATAATTAATTACTTATCAAAAGAAAAGACAGCATGCCTGGCTGATGAAATATGTCAATTTTTTATTGTGGCAGTGCTGCCATATTTGCTGATGTGGACACATTTTCTTCATTTTCTCTAGTATATCGGGAGTCTTTGGTTTTCGTATTTTGTGGTGAATATGGTGACTGAATTGTCATCTTTCTTCATCCTAGATGGTAGTTATTGGTTTGCTGCCCTGAGATGGTAGACATCAGGATTTAGCTCTTAATGCAATTCCCAAGTAGCAGCCCTTCAGTTTTCTTAGAAAATTGTGGACTCTGGCATATAATGTGTAATACTGGACGACCTCACTATTCAAACCCAAGAAACTAGCTCATGTACTGTTGCTGTGCACTAATTGGCAAATGTGAATAACTTTGTTTCTCTCACACCATCTGGCCATGTGAGGTTATCTATAAAAGATCTTGGTGTGGACCAATTGGCAGTTGTGTTTTGATTCAGTTTGCAGCCCTCCCACCATTTGTCTATTGGACTTCTACTCCGCACAAATCAATTGACTAGAGCAGCATGAACTGTTTTGTTGGCACATGCAGAAGAGTATCAGACATGTCCAGGCAATGTTGAAATACTAGTTTGGAGCTTAATATAGCTAATCATGATTAGTATTACTCATGCTTTTTTATCATTTGTATTCATGCCTTGATTTCCATAAGGTGCCCTTTATTGGGGATTTTGGTGCCACAAATCAGTCAAGTGGCTTGATCATGTAGAACATTTATTTTTTGAATGATGTAGAGAATCCTTTTTGGAATTGAGGCACAATTTTTGAAGAATGAGAAACTTGAGTTAGTTTGTGGGGTTATATGGATAGTCCTTTTCTCTTTTGAGTTACCAGATAGAATATGGGGGTATTCTCCAAGGGAATCAGTGGACCAAAATTATTTTTCTGGCAATTGGACAATATATGGACAACATTGCTGTATAAAGGTTGTTGGAGCTTGTCCCAGCTTAATTTATTACTACCTACCTCTCTAGCATATGAGCCAGCCGGGTAGTCTCTCTACTCATTTTTTTTGGATCGGCAGGCAGTCTCTCTACTCATTGCTAAGTGGTTTGTTTGGATGCTTTAATAAAGCTAGATTTTCGGAGGCTTTTGGGCAAGACTCTCTTTATTCTTTATTGATTGCCCGTTGTTTGTGAGTTAAGTGAACCTTCTTTCTTTGTGATTCCTATATTACGAATCGTCTGTTATCTCCCATTACTGGTCACGTCCTGCATGGGTGGCCGATAAAAAAAAAGGGTTCCTCATGGGTGGGGTAGTACTTATTATCTCCAAAACTATTAGAAGTGCCTGGAAGACCTCTCCAATCATTGTCGAATGGTTTTGAGTTGGATGCACCTTCCTCTGCGTGACGGCGTTGATATTAAGGAAAATGAAGTCATTTTTTTAGATGATTTTTTTAAATAGTATTTTCCTTAAGTTGCTTTTTATATTTGTTCAAGGGATCTTGACTTATTTTACTAGGCAATCTTGACAGCATGTTTGTGCTTTCCGACCTTCATACTTAGATAGCTGTTGTTGGTAAGGAATAGAAAGGGAGTCAAAACATTTGTCTTCTGTTTGTTGCTTTAAATTTGAATGAAAGAAGAACTAGTTTATTGAGAAATGGGGAAATAGTAGAACACATGCATAAAGTGAGTCTATTCCCCAACAATTTTTGAAGATGGACGGAATGTATATATCACAAACAAATTAGAAAGTTTTGGAAATAATTTCGTCTGACTTTTGAGGTTGCTGATGTATCATATTGCAATGTTTTTGTTTTGGGCAAGTACACACACACATTGCAATATTTTTTTTGTGAGAAAGCTTGATTAATGATGTCTTGTCTGCTTTGTGAACAGATTATCTCAACCCTTTCCATGCATATGATGAGGGCAACCTCTCTTGGCTGGTAGCTGTTTCTTCTCCTACATTTTAGAAGTTCTCGTTTGTGGTTGCGGCATCATGTGTTTGCTTATTTGTATATGTCTGTCCTCATTTTTGTTTTCTGCGTACAATTTCATTTCTACTTATGAGATACTCAAGAGCGTACAAGTAGAATGATGGTATGTGCCATTTTCATGCAGACTTTTGTCAACTGTTTACAAGTTATGCAGCTACCTGTTTGGATGCCCGATAAGTTTATGGTTATGCAGATTGAAAAACAATCTTCGTTTCAGCTGACATGGGAAATAAAAATTGGGATTTTCCTTGCGATTTACCTTATTTTCCTTTTTTTTGAACAAGATTTAATTGAATTAGACCTTTTATGTCGCCAAGACGTATAAAATGCAATAAAATTGTTCTCATATATGCCATGCAGAATTAAATCTTGTTCAAAAAACTAAGATATTTGTGATAATTCTTTCAGAATTGGACATCTTAATGGCAGGCTGCAGCAGAAGCTGAGGCAGCAACAATGTCAATGGTGAGAAGAGCAATACCTGATGCTTCTTCACTAGATGAAGCAAATGAAATAGTTCGAGGAAATTGGCTCAATGCAATTGAACAACATCATCAGCGGTTTTCAGGAAACACGATGATTAGAAACATTCTTGATATCGGGTGCTCTGTTGGTGTGAGCTCAAGATATCTTGCTAACAAATTTCCTTCTGCTAAAGTCACGGTGAGTGCAGAATTTTATCTATGTAGAAGTCGTAAAAGCAAAGTTTCCTTGTGATATTTCTGCAAATGACAAGCTTATCATGTGAAATCTTGTACTGGACATTCACTTATCATCTTCCATCATTGTATTGCCCTCATATTCGTTGTTCCCGTTCTACTTACTTACTCATCTCTTGAATGTTGATCCATCTGCTACAGGGACTAGATCTATCTCCGTACTTTCTTGCGGTTGCTCAGTTTAAGGAAAAGAAAAGCACCCCAAGAAAGAACCCAATCAGCTGGGTACATGCAAATGGTGAAGACACTGGATTGCCTTCCCAATCGTTTGACATTGTTTCAATTGCATACGTGGTATGTCAAGAAATCACAATTGTTTTCAAATAGCAGTTTTTAAATTCCAATAGGTAGATAAACTACGTATCTTTCAGTAAGCTGTGCTGCTGAACCCAGCAGTCACATCATCTCTGGATTGTCATAAATACAAGTTATAAAAAAAAGTGTCAGTAGAGAAAGTTACTTTTTGCTGTTTGACAGGTTTCAAAAACTTTTCTTCAGAAAGAGATAACGGGTAAGCATCAAAATATTGGAAAGGATAAACTGCAGAAGTTTTGTTATTTTTCAATGGAAAACTTGAGAGTTGAGACATTCCATTGAAAACGAAAAGTTAATGAGGAGCTGGCAGATGTCCTGATGATAAGATGGGCAATTCTCCAGAAATTAGCATCATTCTCTTGAAAACTTTTGCATGAAAAAGGGAGAATATCAATCATTCTTTTTGAACTCTCTTCTTATGAAGCCTCACGGAAATAGTTTGTGTTGAGTTGTGACTGTTCCCTAATTATGTATGCAGCTCCATGAGTGTCCCACAAGGGCAATAGTTAATTTAGTGAAGGAAGCATTTCGGCTGCTTCGTCCTGGAGGCACTTTTGCTGTGACAGATAATTCGGTAACTAGACTGACTATTATTTCTTCCCGATCATGAGATGAATTGTCCTGGTAAAACTATTTCATTCTAACTCCTTACATTATTCCTTGCTGCAGCCAAAGTCAAAGATCCTTCAGGTACAGTTCTAATTGCGTTGAAAGTTTCTTAACAATGTTTCCTTTGTGAATTCAATGGATACTGAGATAGGAAGATTAGCATTTTGTAGAATGCATACTGTTAATATGGTTTTCCCATCTCTTTCTATTCTATGGTATTATATATATGAGTATGTCCTGGATTAATTGTAGTCCCTTCCTTCATTATTGGTGTCTCACGAATGTTACTAAATAGTAACACATAAAGTTGTCCTTGTGATTTTTCCTCTCATTTCAGACCCTCATTGTATGTCCTTTGCATTAATAAATACTAGTTATATGTCCTCTCATTTCAGTCCCTAATTGTATGTTCTTATATAGAATAATGCTAGTTATATCATATATGTACTCGGATGGGACATGTTCATGCTTTTCTGTAAATGTTAGAAGGTGGATTAATTTGCCAAAAAGAGACATCTATCATTCAAGATTGGAAAGGCTGTTTGTTTGATGTGATTGGCTCACACCGAAGTCCAATGCATTACCTTTTTTTTTTTCCTTTTGAACTGAATGCATAATTTCAGTTATCAAAGCACTGTGAAATTCAGGTGTTTTTTTTTGCTTTGCCACATATTATGTTTGGATCTTGGACTTGTTGAGTAAATGGAAGAGGAAAGAGAATGGACTACTCATTTTTCCTTGAAAGAGAAATGGACTACGACAGGAATTTTCAGTTGATTTTCTTCTGTACTGGTGCAGGAACTGTCTCCGGTACTTTTTACGTTGATGAAGAGCACCGAACCATTCTTAGACGAGTACTACCTCACTGATCTTGAAGGGAAAATGAGAGAAGCAGGCTTTGTGGATATCCAAACAATTCTCACTGACCCAAGACACAGGACCGTGACGGGTACCGTTCCTTATTAACATCCAACGTTTTCTCCTCTGGCAAACAGCTCTGTTTGCTCCCAGAAGTACCATTGTTGTAGGAAAGTGAAACGAAGCTGTGATATTGTCACCTTTCTGTAAACAACCAACGGAAATGCCTGGGTAAATTCAAAGGTTTTTCAGTTTTTAGTCTAAATTTGTATGTGTCCGGCTATGGTACATGGACTCGAATATCCGGGGCGGCTACATGTCCAAGTGTTGTATTCATACAATTGTCATCTCAATGACGGGGTACGGCTCAAGGTTAATGCATATCTGTAAGAAACATGATGGAGGTAAATTTATAGTAGCAACCAGTTTTGAGTTTCTGTATGTATTTGGGAATTTCCACTTTTCTGTCCATATTAGACATCTGCTGTTTTCTTGACTTCTAAAGATCCACTTTGGGCGTGGTTTAAGAAAAATTGTTGGCTGAATCCGGCTACGGGGAATGACCCGTTTTCATGTGAATGGTTGCGACCCTGAAAATACACATTATAGGCTTGTTTGGATGGAGGATAACGGCAGTGGATGAGAATGTGCCCAGATGACTAATCCCGGGTCCACCTCACATCCTTGGTCTGAGAATGCATAATGTAATATGTGAATGCAGAAGGGTAAATAGGTTATTTGCTTGGTTTTTAATTACAAAATAAACCAAGTACTATTTTATCTCTCCTTACAAAATCATCTAAATCAAGTACTATTTTATTCACAATTTATAGATGTTACATCAATGCGGGCCCACATTTCATAAATAATACCCTCGTACTATCTTATCTTCCCAACTGTGAGGTTTCCGCTATCCAATGTGGGCACACTATGCGCTTTTTTACAATAATCTAAACCTTTCATCTTATAGGATCAGACATTGATTGGTATTTTAAAAATTGAATTTTAGTTTATAAAATGTATAGTTATGGTCATTTTAACTTTAAAACCATTGACAGAATCCAGGCTATCCATTTTATGAACCAAAATTCAATTTTTTACATACCTATCAGTGTTCAATCAAGCTTTTTTTTTTTTGCGTGAATACTTTACTCGCGAGCCTTACAAGATGGACGTTTGAGATTATCGAAACAAACACATGTTGCAGCCCACCAATAGGTGTTCCGCAAACCCCATGATTTCCGAATCGTTCGGACATAACTTATCCCGCAACCAATCGGGTAAGAGTTAAAAATACTTTCTTGCCTCATATTGAGTTCATCTTAGTTTGGAAAAATGTTTTTTAATAATCTGTTTTGAGAAAAGAACGATATTTTTTCAAGGGCCTTGCTAACTTTTGCCCAGTAGAGGGAGGGTAACTTCTGCCTAAAGGCTAACTTCGGCTCGACTTCTGCTCTGGAAATCCTGTCTGGACAGGTTTTACGGTCGTCGGCACAGATTTTGCGCGTCAGGCGAGTTCGTTCTGGTTTTGGACTTCGTTAATTTGTACTTCCTAAAGATTGGTTTTGGAGTTTCCTATTTGGTTGTGGACTCTATATGCATAGGAAACATAATATGGCAAGTATTCTGGCTTTAGGAAGCAATTTGTGGCTATAAATATAGCTTTGCTCTCTCATTAGGGTTTGGACTGTTTGAGTGCATCCCTTTGAGAGGCCCCTTGGAGGTCTCATCTGAAAGTTAAGGTTCTTGGTGTGATCTTCATCAATTATTGGTTGTCCCTTTCGTGTTGGGTTCTGTAGGCCTTTGGCTATCTAGAAGATCATCTGTTTCTGCTATTCTTTCCGGTTGAAACTGTAGGGTTTTGTGAGAATCATCAGTATTTGTGTGACATCCGGTCACGTCTGTAGAATCTGATTCCGTCTGCATCTCTTGGTTAAAAACTCTACCGATTTTGTGAGACTTGATGAGAGAAAATCTGTTTTGGTGAGAGATTCCAATTGGGTTTTGGTGAGAGAACTTATGTTTGGGGTTGGTGAGTGACTCTTTGTGAGAGTATGTTTGTTTGTCATCATTGTAGCCCTTCGGAGCATGCTCTCGTCATATAGTGGAATCTTCTCTCGTTTACTTGCCCGTGGAGTAGGTTTACATCCGTTAGCCGAACCACGTAAATCTTGGGGTCTCTCTTATTTGTTTTGTTTGTTATTTGGTTTCTCCGTTTGATTTTGCATCTGTTTGGTTTGTTACTTCTCCAAAATCATGGCCATCGACAATCCTGGGTTGCGGTGGTTGGGTTCTTAGGGGTCCCGCCGCATAACAAAGACAAGCGAGTTCGGATTTCAACACACATCTCACGAATAACAATACACTTGATGGATATTAATACATTTGTCATGGATATTAATACACTTTTCTCGAATATCGATACAACCTTTAACATTATCGTCTGCCCTAAGGGCGGAGGTTAGAATTTTCCTTTTTCTAAAGCCTTTTTGGAAACAGTTTTGGTACTTATTCCTCTCGTCCCATGATTTTTGATCTATTATGAAAAATCATGGCGTTTTCAAATAGAAAACAACATTTTCGAAAATAATTATTCATAATATTTTTGGGACAACTTCCCAAATATATCTTAATTTGTGAAAAAAAAAAAAATGAAGGAGAAGAAGAAGAAAGAGGCCACCACCTTTACTCCCCTCGATAATCAATCCATTGACGGGTGAGCTAAGTCGATCAGCTAACCACCACCCCCTTGTGGGGAAATGCATTTATTCATTACATTTCTTTATCTGTGTCCTGTTTTGTTTATTGATTGATTAATAGATAAGCCCAAATGCTAGGGGTAAAGAAGATTTGCCTTTGGATAATACTACTTAATAGATAGCAATACGAAATTTGATAAAGAATATTCGTCTTAATTTGGATATCCGGCTTTCCAATATTGATCAATTACCACTCCGTTCAATTGCCGGGAATGTGGCGTGGGAAATAGATTCTCAGGCAAATGATGGCTAGCTCATGCAGTAGAGCTCTTGAACGTCCACACTGCATTCCAGGATCGAGTCGCACTCTCCCCTCCCCTTGTAATAATAGATAAGGAATTACGAATGACAAAAAAGAAAGAAATAGATTCCCAAGGAAAGTGAAGTGAGGTAAATGAAAATGAAATTGATTTTCTTGTGCGTGGCCTTTTCGCAATGAATCTTATAGGGAAACTAGAATTCCTTCATTTTTGGCAGGTTTATTTTGCAAGAAAGTGTTTTCCGGTGGGAAAATTAAAGTTGTGGATCCCACCACTTTCTTGGTAATTGAACACCCAAAATATTTGGAAAATTGATTTTCTCATCCTTTCCGTACAACTGAACGAGAAATGAGCTGAGCGGAAAACCTACAAAGAATAAAACAAAATTTAGACAAAGCCGGCCCACTGAAAACTTATCTCTCGAATGGTTATATTATTTCAAAGTAAACTTTTTGATAAATTCTTACGAGTTTAATTAGCGGTCGGTTTAGCGGGGCACCACATAAAAAATCACTTGAACTTGAGAAATAAATTGATAGCGATTCTTATTCATTTTTGCAATTTAGTATGTAGTTTTTCAACCATTTGTTCGAGGATTGGAAGTTAAATCATTCATTTCCGAAGCACCGAAAAAGAACGGAGAAGAAAGTTCAGGCAGATTCTGTGAATTGTGGCTGTTTTGGCTAAATAATTGAGCCAGATTATTTTGTTGTCCTTATTTAAATTTTTCCCGCATTTGTTAGTTTTACGTCTATTATTTGTGGATTATGGATTCGTCTCCGCGGGAAGAATTTAAAAAATAAAAATTATTAACCTAACTTAAATTTTTGTGAGGAAAGACAAATAATCTGAAAAGTCTATGTATTTTGAGTTATTTTTATCTTTAGTGAACTTTCTTAAGATTTGATCATAATTTCTTACTTTTTATATTTTTCTCATCCAAGACGAAACAATAATCCACAAAAAAATCGATGCAAAACTAACAAACGAGATACTCCTAATTCAAATTAATTATTTAACCAAAACACCCCTAATCAAAGTTGACAAGATTTATAATTTCCTTAGAAATCAAGCAAACAACTCTGCCAACTTGTCCCCACCTAATTTGTTGAACAAATCATCCTCATCTGCTTAAGGATTAGCTCTAGGAGGTAAGACCATGGTCTATCAAATTAAACAACCGGCTCAGATGAGGAGAATCATCTCATTGGTCTAAAAAAAATAAAATAACAAAAATATGAGGAGGACAAAAACAAAAAACCCGACAATTATGTGTTATGGACGGCATAATTTGCCTACTAGTCGAAACAAAATTTAATACATCGGTTAATTGCATCGTCCTCTCACATGATTTGAATTATATGTATGTGCAAGTCCCACCTCATATGAGAAAGACATTACAAATAACTGTTGCATAGAAAGTTTTCTCCGGTGGTGTACCTCGTTTATTTTTGGTAAACATGGGTTAAGTAAATGTCTCTATCGCAGGAGAAAATTTTGGTGTCCAAACGCGCATTTCGGCTGTCCTAAAGTATTTTAAACGGTCCAAATTCCTCCCTCCTTCTCTACTTTCTTTTTAACGTACCATCCTAAACACTTTTGAACGGCAAAAATGCGCGCTGCGTAGTGCCACGTGATACCCACCGGCATCCAAAATTTTCTCAAAGTATTGCAGGTCATCAATTGCAGGGGCGGAGCTAAGAATTTTAGTTTGTGGGGTCAAAAATTTGTTTCGTATGCAAGATATTATTTTTCGATTTACTAATCCAAAAATCACTAAATTAAGAGGTTAATAATAAGGTCTAAGTTTGCTTTACAATTGATCCCAAAGACTTATTACATTTTGAAAACAATGTGTGATAGCCTTGTTTGTAATAATGCCAACTCTCGAAAGGAAAAAGAATGCATGTGTTTTCTATACATTTGAAATAAGTTGGGGGCAATTTCTCGAGTTTTTGTGCGGTCAAAGCAACAAATTTGACTACAAATTATCTAATATCATTGTGAGAAATCACTTCAAATCAAAGTGAGTGAGATCAGGTGACCCCATTTGTCTCTACATCCCTCCGCCCCTGATCAACTGCCTGCAGATGTACAAGCCAAGAAAAACGATCCACGAGTTCTATTAAGTAAATTACTAATTATTAGTCAACTTCGAAAACCATGTTGCAAGCCAGTAGGGACTTGACTTTTTTTTTTTGGTGGTTGGTGCAACGAAAATTCTGTGGGGACTTAACTTAAGAAACCAGTATAAAAGCATATTCTAATTAATAGTATAATATTCTTGATCGAAAAAGTAATCTTTTATGGAAAATTGTACTCCTTAATCTCATTTTAAATACCTCCTACGAAAAGTCGTGTTATTTTAATTAAAAAAATATTTTCCAAAATATTTTACGCTGTTCGAAAGTACTCACTCACTAAGATTTTTTGAACAATACAAAATAATTAATTCCAAAAGTACTTATGTAAAAAGTACATTGGAGTAGTTTGCGTTTCACGTATTTTCTTGGGTCTCATTTAGTTGTCAAGAAAGTATGAGAAATGATGGACAAATCAACTTTCTCATAACTTTTGGAGTGTTCAGTTACTAGGAAAATAATGAGACCCAGAAAAATATTTTTCCCACTAGGACTCACTTTCCCTCAAAATGCATCCTGCAAAAAGGAAGGAATTATGTGTCATGGAAAAGTTTGCTCCCGCCAAATAGACTTTTCTGGAAAAATTATTTATTAAGTGAACACTCACAGTAAAATAAATATCTCTTTCCTTTACTTCACTTCATTTCACTTTTCTGATTAAATTTTCTCGCGTAATATTCTTGACAAATGAAGTGAGCCTAAGTTATTAATAGCAGACCCCATCTTTTATTTTCTTAAGGCTGTGTTTGGATGACCGAAATCTTGAGTAGCAATAGGAATATGATTGCCGGAAATCAAATTCCTGGGAATTTTCTTGGATAGGGATACGAATATGATTATTGGGAATCGAATTCCTAGGAATTGGATACCTGGAGGAATTGCATTTCGGTGTTTGGATTAATTCAGTAATTTTACGCGAGAAATAATTATTTTAGAAATTTATTAAAGATAACACTTTCTTTTCTTAATGAATGAGCCAGAAATCTGAGATTCCCATGAGGTAAAGGAGCGATCAAATTCTCATTCAGTTTGGGAATGTGATTCTTGATTGAATATGTCAGGAATCACATTCCCATTCCTGTTTCTGCCAAACGTCGGAATCAGAAAAGTTTGGCATCACATTTGCATTCTTTTCTCTTCCAAACCATGAAATCATGGATAAAAAGCATCACTTTTCCATTCCCCTCGAAATTACTGATCCAAACTGAGCCTAAAGAGAGAGGAAAAAGAGTTTGACAAAATATCCAATCACTCCCCCAACTGCGGTGAAATTATTAGATAAAGACCCCTCCAGTTGTAGTTCTAGTAGATTTGTCAAAACACCTCTGTTGTTCGATCTCTCTCTCTCTCTCTCTCTCTCTGCGATCATGAAGAAAGAACAGAAGGAAACGAGTGAGCTTGAAAAGAACCATGGCGGCGTAATTGAGAACGAGTACAATGAAGCAATTGAGCTTCTTCTTTTTCAAGTACCTGAATGTTACGTTTATTTGGTAATTCCTTCCTCTTCCTCTCCCTGATCAACGTCTCTCCCTCCCTATCTCTTTATATATATATATATATATATATATATCAAATTATGTTAGGTTTTTATGCATACGTTGCAATTTGTCTTTTGGCATCTCGAATCAGTGAATTGTCACTAATTAGTTGACTTCATTGACAATCTGTTGTTAATATATGTGGTTTATTGTTAAGGTTGAAGAGGCGAAACAATTAGAGTTGGTTTGCTGATTTAGCCGTCTGAGTTAATTGATTTTGAGTTTTTCTGGATTTGCTATCCTCTCCATATCGCAATTGTTGCTTTAAAGAAAAAACTTAGGGTTTATACTGTATGAGGATTCAAAGCAAGCGCTTTCTTGTACTTCACTGATGAATTGGGTTTAAGGGAACTGAATATGGTCTACAGAAGTTTTTTGTGATTAGGTTATCTGGTAGAGTAGGTATTCCAATGTCAAAAACAGTAAATCCATGTTATAAAGGTTTATGCTTGATGAATTGAAAAGCTTGAGTTGGTACATTATATTATAGATTTAAAGTTTTCTCTTTTCCATGTGCTTTTGTATGTTGAATTGTCGACGTTTTTAACTTTTCGGTACCTTCCGCAATCAGTTCTTACACATGACTTCACAATCGGTAGGTCACAACTTGGTAAACTTAAAAATCTTAATGCTAAGTTTTTCATCTTTATGTTGCAATGCCAAATATTAGGAACACAAATAAAGTGCACAGATTGAAAGATATGACCTCGATTCATACTATTTGTGGGGGCAAGACTTCATATTTGGATATGTGGCATAACTTCATTGTGCGACGATGAGTCGTGTCTCGTGTCTTTGTAAGGATGGATTACAAGAAGTTTTTATGTCAGTCTAATTTGATCTTATTTGTTACTTGCAGATACCACCAAGGAAAACTGCAGCTTCATACAGGTTTCACTTTAACCTTTTGGCTTTGTAATATTTTGAACTCCCAATACTAGTGACAGTAGAAATTCGGTTGTTAAAGCAAATTATTTTCTCTTGTTGGAGCTGCCGGTCTTTGCTGTGAAAAAACCTGCATAGGACTAGGACCTCATATTAAGCTGTGGCTCTATATAAACCTTCATCTTAATACTATTTTTGACTTCTTTGTCTCTTTTTTGTTTTTTGGTCACAACTTGGAAGGCAGAGTTCCACAGATATCTTTGTAAATTCCACGTGTAGTATCCACTCTTTGTAAATTCCACGTGTAGTATCCATTGGCCTTTTGCTTATGCAACTGATGCGGAACAAAAGAAGTTAGGGTGCGAAGTAGTAAACTCACTCTAACAATAAGAAGAAGATGAGAACTCTGGATGGAATTGGGTCAAATGGGTGCATTCTGGTTACTCCAATAGAAAACATGAAATGCTATGGGGAAGAAAGAACAGTAATATTGAGAGTGGTAACATGCTCGGGTGGAATGTTTCCACGTTTATCATAAGAAAGCAGAAGTGAAGGGGGTAGGCATTCTGTGTCATTGGACTCACTTTGACGGAGAACGAAGGAAAGAGCATGGATATTTTCTTTCACCCTAGGGGGATGACCTACCCAGTGATCTCTTTCGCTTACAGTATTGCATTTGAGTTTCTTTCTCCGTGAAGATGATATTGTGGAATCGCATAAGAAAAAACATTACTTCGTGGAATTTGATCCATACTGTTTTGGGGTCAGTCAACTCACTACTCACAAGTCACAACTGTATCATCAAGGTCAAAGGGAGAGTTGAACACCTATAAATTCATTAAGTGGTTCTCCTTTTGTTTAAAGAATTCCTGTCATAGAGATCGGTATATTATTCGTTCGATGGGCTTTAAACTTTTATCAATTACTTTTTTCTGGATCTTGTGAATGTCATAGGTCATTATGTGTACCTTGTAGATGTTTCACTTGGGATAGGGTTGCATATGTCATGTTGGAAGTTCTTATTGTTGCTTTCATTATTTACAGCCCTTCATTTCTCTGTTTAGCGTGTTGTATTTTGTTGGAGACTCTTGTGCTTGTGGGTTTATGGTTTTGCGCAATGAGGATATTTTAAGAAGAAAATACATAATATTTTCCGTATCTAAATCGAGTAGCTACTAGTTTTACATATTTGTTCTTTTTGAGATTTATAGCTTCATCAAACAATGAAAGAAGTTTATTATGTGTCCTAAATAATTTAAGTAGTTCCTCATACTTTTTTGCTTCTTAGTTTTGTTAAGATCTAACCTAACTACCTAGTTTGTCCTGCTATCTTGACTCTTAAAGTCTCGGTCAGATATTATCTGGACAACCACTAATGCCAATCCTAATCGACTAACAGCTTACATCTTATACATCTGTAAGCTTTGTAGAATTAGCAGTCATGAAATATAAGAATTTGTGTTATGCCAAATATCACCACAGTAACGACTGTTCAGGAAACCATTTTGCTGTCTAATTTTGTCCAAGTTCATGTGCCGAGAATCAAAGAAGTAATTGAACTCAGCGTTTAAACTGCAATAGAAAACCTTCCGTTTGCACATTTGAGAGTTTCCATTGGTTTCCACTTCAACTTCTCTATAGGGCTGACGAATGGGATGTGAATAAATGGGCATGGGAGGGGATGTTGAAAGTTGTTAGCAAGGGAGAAGAGTGCATTATCAGACTTGAAGAAAAGATAACAGGTGAAGCTATTTTGATTTAATGATAAAAGTAAAGAGCTGCAATATCTGTTGCTTTCATTGATGATAATTGTTTTTAAAATAGGCGAATTGTATGCTCGAGCATTCTTGAGAGATGGAGAACCACATCCGGTGGAGGCTGTGATTGATAGTAGCAGGTAATGTCTTTCTGTTGCCACAACAGATGTCCATTTTTACGTGCTGATTAGAACATTTCGCTGAATTGCAATATTAAAATCAAGGACTCTATTTTGTGATTTAATCTAAACCCAGTATCTGAAGTCATTTCGTTTCCATATTTCTTTACCTGCAGATACTTTGTTCTTCGCATCGAAGAGGATATTGGTAAGTTATGATGCTTACCTCTTTTCTCAAGTTCTGTTTTTTATGAATTTCAACTGGACAAAGAGTGTCGGTATAGTCTTGTCAAGCTATCTGGCAGGATAATAGATAAGTTGTGAAGAACACTTGGCTGGCATTATCAGAACATAGTTTCATATAGAGTGACAACATGAATCCTGAGCTATAATAACTAATGGCAATTAGATCTTGCAAAACCTCTGGTTGCATGACTTCTTTCAGTGCCTACTAATTAATTTTTAGGTAAAATAATATATGCATCTGCCATTCTCAAACATTTCCAGTCCTATTGAGACCCAAACTGGAGCAACATAGATTGTCGAGGTGTCGCTCAATTAGTCTTTCGTATTATTTGTACCATTTCTTTTTCATAAGGGGTTTAACCAAATCCATGTTCACTTGCATTAGAAAAGCTATGAAATCAACAGATAAGGGCCACTTTTGTTGTAATCTGATGCAGGAAATCTTCCTTTTCATCAATGCCCTAGCCATTTGAGGCTTGATTAACTTCTGTCTGACTGTTTTTTCTTGTAAATACTTCCATGGTTGATAGAAAGGCAGTTCCCATTTACGAAAGGAAAGTAGCCACAGAAAGTAGAAATACATGAAGAGAGAAAGTGTGATTATGTTTCCAGCCTTATTAGAGTTTTTTGTAACCATTACCAGGGTAGAATTGGTAGATATTTATATGCTCTGTTGCTCATACATAATCATGTGTTCATGTGCTTATCACTATTGTGTGTCCGTTCTAGTGTTTTTACCTTTGGCCTCTCATTTCTGTGTCTTGTTTTAACGGTGATGATTACATGGACCTTTTTCAGGTGGCCGCCTCCGCCATGCTTTCATTGGCATTGGTTTTCGAGAAAGAACTGAGGCCTATGATTTCCAAGCTGCCCTTCATGACCATATGAAGTATTTCTTCCGTCCATTCTTATCCTCGTTCTTTCGTCAAGTCATTCTGTGTATATTGGCTTATCTTCTTCCTATGCAATTGGATTTAAAAAAGGAACTTTCATCACCTAAACTTCCAGCTAAGTATCTGCCGTCTTAAACTGTTTAAAGGTACCTAGACAAAAAGAAAACTGCAGAAGAAATGGAACAGCAGTACCAGAACAATTCAGCAGTTGATTACAGTTTAAAAGATGGGGAGACTATTGTAATCCAATTAAAGAATGTAAGGGCTGGTCTTTTTTCCCTCTTTGTGAGCTTATTGAAAGTACGTCTTTGATCAGTGTTCTAATGTCATTGACCTTTCGGTGTCAACAGAAAAGTGGCCGGTCCAAGTTTTTCGAGCAGGGTATAAATAATCTCTCTCTAGAGGAAAAGGGAAACCAAAAAGTGTCTGCCATAGCTATCAAACCACCGCCAGCACCACTTTCACCAGTTACTGCTGCGAAGTCTCCCTCAGACTCACCATCGAATTTAAGTCTCGACGAAACTTCTGGAAACAAAGAACAAGCTAAAGAAGCACATTCTCTAGAAAATCATACGGCACCGGATTTACCGGACGATGACTTTGGGGATTTTCAAGCAGCAGGGTGATACGGTCTTTCTATCCGTTTTACTTATTTGCAAATTTTTCTTATGCGTTTAGCTCGAGGTTGTGTACATGCGTGTTCATTAATTGCGTTATTAACTCTACCAATGTGCTGAGAACTACTCCAGACTGTGAGTCATACCGAGCCTCAGTAAGGCCACAATACTTTTCCAAAAAGGTTATATATTTATTTCAGAAACAGATTAGCATCACTCTTTATAAGAGTAAGCTTGCTGCTTGGTTGCAATGCATTTCTTTTCGCTCTATCTGCTTTTGTTGCTTGTGTTAAATTGTTGTCAATGTGGATAAGTTGTCAAGTTAATGGAAAACATGACGTAACGAGTTTCTCATTCCTATTTTAGTAATGCTGGTGATACTCAAATGTGTGCCGCATACACACACTCACATAGGATGGGGAGCCCACACGCCACACACTCTGCAGAGTGAGAGAGGGGCTCAGAACCCATTAGACGACCGAGGCAACACGTCCTCCATCATCTGGCCATCAAGGGCAATGCAATTGCATAAGAAAGTCTACTTTGAGCAGTTCTTTTGACCGACGAAGTTCTTATGAGAAGGAATGTCCAAGGCAATGCTGCCCTGCATGAGGTTTGGGCAGAAGGAAGTGGCGGAGATCACGTTGAGGAAAAAATAGAGCTGGGTTTTTTTGTGTGACGATATGCACGAGACGCCTCTTTATCTTTTTGCTGCTTATGGTGAATGGAAAGTTTTTGAAGTTTTGGAGGGTTTTAACAGCAGGAAGAGGCTCCTCTACCGATAAGAAAATAACTGGAACAGACCAATTTCGAAATTTTTGGGTCCATCTCGATGGTTTGAACAGTTCATTTGTAGGACTCTTTAAGAACCTCAGTTGTGCCGAAAATTTCAAGACGAGGTACATTTTCTTGATATCGACCCACTACGATAACAAGCAGAGAATTGCCTCCAAACATGTTTCTCACTATTGATGATTAGCGAGATAGAGAGGCACAAAGATGAGTGAGACGATTGGCTTGAGCCAATTAGATTTAGCTAAATGACTAAACTGTAACTTGTAAGGGTTCGGAGCTCAAAGGAAATGGTGATCTTGGTGCAAAGTTGGTGGAGACAGATAAGCATATCATATATAGATTGGTGTATTTACTTGTGACATTGGCATTGACTCTTTCTCTCTCCTCCAACAGTTGGTTTTTTTTTTTTAGCAACGAATTAAGTACATTAAAGCAATTTGCGAATTCGAATGAATGATCAGTGGATGAATGATTGTTTTGTTACTTATATTGAGAGTGATGCATTTGATACTATTGATATTAAGGTTATTATGTAACGGTTTCAATATATGAAAGCTCGTCAAGGGCAATTATAATTTCTTAACTATTTTATTGTTTTGGATGGCTTGTTGATATTAATAGATAAATTTTTGTTTATATATACAATTGTGGTTTCTAGAGTTAGTTTAGCGTAAGTATTTATGAACACCCTTCTAAAAATTCTTGGAGCCGCCACTAATATGTTGAAGGCTTTAACAAAAGATAGTGTTCTGAGGGAAAATGATACCTACACAAATGCGCACACAGAGTTTACGAGCATACATGGCTCTATCTGGCAGATACATCCCTACGTCCTGAAAAATTATTCAATGCTCCTGGGGCATTGTCATGAGGTGCTCCAAGTGCTCCAAGGCCCTTTTCCCCACACGTTTATGTGAGATCAATAGCAAAGTGTGTAGACACTCATGTACAGTGGAAAGGGCTTGAGGCACCATGTGGCGGTACCCCAGAGTTGGCTCTGTTTGGAACTTAGGGATAGAAAGGGAAAAGAATGAAACATAATTAAGAAGGAAATCGGAGAGAGAGTTCAATTGGAATTAAAAATTTCCCTTTCTCATTTTTAAGAACCAAACAATTAGAGGAAAAGTTCTAAAATTCTCTTCTTTTCCACGAGTTCCAAACACACCTGAAATGAATAATCTCTCTAGGTATGTCCTACATACATATTCACAACTGACAACTAAGACACATTGTAGAAAAGTTGCTCCTTTTATTTAACGGGCAAAGTTTGCTCATATAATCCCAAATTCCATAACCAGAACTTCTGAAATCACACACTTTACAAACACTACAATCATGTGCATGGCCCACATGCACTAAAAGACTACCACGTAGGGTTTTTATAATAGACAGTATTTGTAACGTCTATTCCTATTTCAATCCTAAAGTTTGCTCCGTTCGGTCGCTTCGCTTAACAGACTTTCGATCAAATAACAAACTCACTCTCGCTCCCGTAGACGAACTCGGATTTTGGGGAACCACGTAAAATTTTGTTGTCGTTCTTTACAGTTTTTCGTATTCCATATTGTGTGTGTGATTGATTTAGCGCTAACACAAATGTTCCAAAAAATTATAAAAGACCCCACTACGTAGTAGACAAGTGTGGAGAATTTTAGATAATTGTTGAGACATGATGAAAGAAGAGATTTTTTTTCTAGGAAGATTGTAGGAAAGAAAATACGAGTCATTGGATCAAGATGTTCATAGCCGTCCATTGAGGGGTTGGATTGCTATAAAAGGCAAAGAATGATACTTTTTACATGGTATTACGCTGACCATCCTCTAACACTCGTTTGTTCACACATAGACGGTGTCGTACTCAATCGGCTCTGTTAGACTTGCCGGACTAGCACACTTTTTGCTCTTGAGTGAGGGGTTGGTTTGCTATAATGTTGGTGTGAATGGAAAAACTAGAAGATATTCATTTGAAGGCCATGCGCAATCGTTTAAGAAAGAAATCTGTAAGTCTTTACAGAAAGGTCAAATTCAAGGTTCTCACATCCATGGAGTTGGTCAAGCAGACTATTGCTATTGAGGGCAATGAATGTTTATTTCAGTCGCAGAGGATTTTAGTATAAAATCAAGGTTGAGGGGATGTAGAAAAGTAAACTTGATTTTAGAAAATCATGAATTATAGAGAGTTGTGTAGACACATAATACATGAATGATGTGGTTTATGTATGTAGTTAAATAGTATTCATGTACGAAGATGAAGAGTAGGGGTGAGCACGGGTTGGTCGGGTTTCCGTCGGGTGTTAGGATTTTCGAAGCCCACAACACCCCTACGGATCTTAGAAACAATGAATCACTGAATGAAAGATAAACAATCATGGGGAAGGCTTATGAGAAAGAAGAGAGAATCTGGAAACTGAAGAAGAAGGAGAAAGAGCTTCCATGGAAGACTTTGTAAGTTCACGCATTGTGCCCTATGTCGTCCAGTTCCTTGCAAATGATGACTTCCCAGAACTTCAGGGCTTGTAATACTCGAAGTAGTCTTTCTTTGAATTTGTTGCAGTTCCAGATTGTTGAATCAACAAAATTCTTGTTACTATGAATGTGTTGTAGTTTGAGGTTGTCACGGTGCTGTTCACCATTACTTATTGTAAAGATGATGTTAGCGCGCGTGGTGGTCAACTAAGGAGCTATCCCTTTTGTTGTCAAGATCCTAGATTCTCCGATGAATAATACTCGCGAGGAGGTAGAAAACTCTACTTCTTTATTAAGATTCATCTCCCGAAAGTCTCATCCTTAATGCCAGAACAACGTCAATGGCACTGAATGCCTCTTTTGCTGCCAACCAATGAACATGTCCCTTCACAAACGCTACAGATCCCTTATGTGCTATGTGGGTTTCAATAAGACCCTCAACCTTCCTCCAAGAACCCTTTTTCATACTATAAACCTCAACTTCAAGCTTAACTTTCCCCATAAAATTTCGGCGATCGTTGAAAAAGTCAACAACCCTAACAACCTTATAGTCATTATTTTAGGGGAAAGTTAAGCCTGAAGTTGAGATTTATAGTCTGAAAATGGGTTCTTGGAGGAAGTCTGAGGGTTTTATTGTACTCCGCACGGCACATAACATATTTGTAGCATTTATGAAGCGACATTTTCATTGGTTGGCGGCAAAAAAGGCATTCAATGCCTTTGATGTTGTTCTGGCATTTGATCTTTAAGGATGAGGTTTTTCAGGAGATGAATCTTAAGAGGGAGGTAGGGTTTTCTGCCTCTGAATAGATTGATTCATAGATGCGCTCCCCAGCTAGTGCAACCGACGACCTCGGCTGTCATGGACTCGGTCTTGGGACTTGGAATGTTGCGAGCGTTGTTTTTGTGTAACTCATAGATCAAAAAACTTATTCATAGGTAGGTTGTGGGCTTGCAGCTTTCCCATGCAGAAATTTGCCAATGCCCGCGTGGCTTTTCTCCCCATTGCAGGTTCGACCACCTTAGTCAAAAGTGCTAGCAAATGAGGAAAAACCCCATGACTAAGGACCAAATCACGACATTCAGGTGAATCACTAGCAATATCATTCATTTCCCATACATCCTATATAACTAAAAGCAAAGACACAAATCCTTGGTGATGCATAATACACATGTGCAAAGGTAGATAACGCGCGATCTGCCATTTCCTGTAGTTCATCCCATCCCAAATGGTTTTTATAAATCCCCAAAAGAACATGTTCCTTTACAAAGATGTGGAGGTTAAACCATAATCCAAGACAATATCCAAAGAAGAAGTTTCCAATATTCCAACCCAAAAAACCAAGTATAAAAGATTATGTGGGCAGAATATAAATAAACGAATTCTGGCATGTTACCTCATCGTGGATATTGTTCATCGGAGAATCTATGATCTTGACAACAAAAAGGATAGCTCCTTGGTCAACCACCACGCACGCTAATATCATTTGTACAATAAGTAATGGTGGGCAGCATAGTGACAGCCTCAAACTTCAACACAGAGTAACAAGAATTTTGTTGATTCAGCAGTCTCAAACTGCAACAAATTCAAAGTAAGAGTGCCTTTTTAGTATTACAAGACCTGAAGTTCTACGAAGTCATCCCTCGCAAGGAACTGGATGACATGGGGCACAATGCGTGAACTTATAAGGTCTTCCATGGGAGCGCTTTCTCCTTCTCCTTATTCTTCTTCTTTAGTTTCCTGATTCTCTCACTCTTCTTTGTTCTCATTAGCCTTCCCTACGCATTCTCCGGTCAAAGTGTTGACATCTGTATAAAAAAATATGTAAATGGAGAGGGGTCTTCATTATTAAGATAAAAAAATGTATACAAGAGACATGCATTGTTTTATTTCTGAAAGTGGTGTATGGAATAATGTTTTAGTTGTTCGTTTCAGATTATGGGCCAAAATGGGGAAGAAAAGGTGTTGGGCTCTGTGGTAGATGTGGAATTGTTGGAATGGGGTAGAAGCTGCGACAAAAGATTGATGACAGCTGTATGCGCATAAAGATTTGGAAGACATGTGGTAAATGGGAAATGAAGTATAGAAGCTGCGATGATGTCTGTCCTATTCCTTTTCATCAATGGTCAATTAAGTTTTTGTTAAAAAAAAAAAAGGCATTAACTAAAAAAATAGAAAAGATTTAAGTACTCCCTCCGTCCTAAAATAATAGTCCAGTTTGAGATTGCGTACCATTTTCAACGGCTTATATCTTTTAATGTGAACCTCAAAAAATATGCATTATAGATCTTGTTTGATAGATTTCATTGACAAATTTTATACGGTGCAAAAAAAAAAAAAAAAATTATTTCGATAAATACATTATTTTTTAGTTTAAAAATTACACATAGTTTCGTAGTGGACTATCAATTTGGGACGGAGAGAGTATTACATTGAGACCAATTAGAATCAATAAGAAGATCAAGCAAAACCATTCTACTGATGCATGTTTCAAGTCCTGATACCTATCAATTATTTACTTTTGCCAACTTCCCCCAATGCCACTGTTGGAAATCTGTGATGAACCAAATACAGTTAAACAAGTAGGAGAGACGTGAGAGAGGAGATAACATACAATATGTCTTAATAATCTTTATCACACTTGACTACTTTGTTGTAGTTCATTCATTATACTCAACCCAACTCTTTTATCTCCACTTTTCATCACACTAATATCACTAGATTACACATGTATTTATCGGCTCCTATAACATGAATCTCCACATTCGTGACCCTCCATCTTCGTACATGAATACATCAAGAAAATATTCAACTACATACATGAACCACATCATTCATGTATTATATGTCTACAACTCTCTAGAATTCATAATTTTCTGAAGTCGAGTTTGCTTTTCATTGCCCTCAGTAGCAATAGTCTAATTGACCAACTCCATGGATGTAAGAACCTTGAATTTGACCTTTTTGTAAAGACCTACAGATTTCTTTCTTAAACGATTGTGCATGGCCTTCAAATGAACATCTTGTAGTTTTTCCTTTCATGAATATTCCAAGGTCTACATTCTTGAATTTTTCATGCTTCTTGAATTTTGTATATCTCTGATCTTATGGATAAAAAAACTCATCCATATTTTCCCAACTAGAGTCAAATGCACAATTCTCCAAATCAGTTTGTGAATTGTAACTGCTAGGAATCTTATCCTCGTGACTTCTATTCTCATGCTTCAATAGAGTAATTTTGCAAAAAAATTCACATGGCTAAAGTCCATAATCCTTTACTCTGTTGGACTTAGCAGCTTCATTTTCCCATAAAGAATTTCTCGAATCTTGTCATTTTCTTTAACCTTCCAAAAGTTCACTTCTTTTGATTATTTTGAACTCTGCCGCCCACTTCTTGTTCAAGCAGCTTCATTTTGCCATAAAGAATTTCTCGAATCTTGTCATTTTCTTTAACCTTCCAAAAGTTCACTTCTTGTTCAATTGCATCATCTTCCTTTTCTACGGTGGTCCATTCTTCTCCCTGAGCATTGACTTCAACAATTGTTTCTTTGATGTCTTCAATTTCTTTTTATTCTGCTGATTTCATAGTTTCACCATTCATCTGATCTTCATGCCTGCTTTGCTTGGCTACATTTCCTTCAACTTTATTCTCCTCAATTGATTCACTTTTGCAGGATTACATTCTTCAACACCTAAGGCACACCTTCTAAAAACTCATCCTCTTTAAAACATTGGAGTCAATACTCATTGGCTAAGGATTTTCCTCCATAATTAGAGGTGATGCAATCAAGTATCTTCCAAGCTTGACATGGAGATATCATTTCTCCAATGTCCTTCCATATCTCTTGGTGAATTGCCTTATTTAAGACTCCTTGTGCTTTCTCTTCTTTCTTCTCTCAGGTTCTCTTAGGCAAATCAATTGTTGGCTCTTCTCCAACAATATCCCACAAGTCACTTGGTTTGAAGTAACAGGATAGCGTAACTCAAATTCTTTTGTAATTTGAGAACATTAATTCCTCGGACCAAAAACACCTAGGGGTCCCCATTGTCATCAATCAATGATCAATCACCACTTCTAGGATCATTTACAGGATCGTAGTAGCTCTGATACCAATTTTTTGGAAATCTGTGCTGAACCAAATACAATTAAACAAATAGAAGAGACGTGAGGGAGGAGATAATATACAATATGGTCTGATAATCTTTATCAAACTTGACTACTTCATTGTAGTTCATTCATTCTACTCAACCACACTCTTTATCTCCACTTTCCATCACACTATTATCACTAGATTACATAGGTATTTCCAAATACATGAATCTCTACATTCGTGATCTTTCATCTTCGTACATGAATACTTAAAGAGACTATTCAACTGCATACATGAGCCACATCATTCATGCATTATGTGTTTTACACAACTCTCTAGAATTCATAATTTTCTAAAATCAAGTTTGCTTTTCAACAATCCATACCCAAGGGTGAACCTTTTAGCAGGTTACCTGCCGACACTACTGTAGAAATTTGTTCATGGCTCATTGCCTCAGATATTAGACAAATGAATACGGTCTGTAAGAGGTTTTATTATATTCTATCGAGACTGGATTTTCTAGGTTTTTTATTCTATATAAGGCAAATAGACTTCTTTTATCTTTTAAAATCAATGTCTAAGAATGTTTCTTCAAGTAAGTGCTCATAATTATTGTCATTTTATGTTGCATTTTAAGACTGATCAAGCTACTACAAGAGTCAAACACGGAGGAAGTGGTAGGGTGCCAAGATCATATGTTTCTACGAGTTATTCGAGGTATTTATATGCTCTTGTTTTGTTTCGTGTTTCTAAAATGAATAAAAGAAGTGGTGGTGTGCCAAGATCATATCTTTCGTGTTTCTCAAATTGTTCGAGGTATATAGGCTCTTTATATTGTGTATGAATTCGGATCTAAACTAAGAAACACAATCGTGATCCCAGTTTAAAGCGTACCTAGAGGTGCTTGTCGGTCAAAGACATCTTGGGGGATACATAGATCAAGACAAGACGAGGGCCAAAGCGGGAAGAGGACAATGAAATGGAGATGCCTGGGAGAAAGAACTCATTGAGGTTCATGTGATTCACAGTTTAGCAAATGCAGCAACTGAAGCAAAGCTCAAGGCCAAGCTCAAAGCCGCCAACGAAGCCAAGGAGATCGTGTCTATAGGAACGCGAACCAAGACACTCGCTCGGACAATAGGAGCAAGTGGCAGATTACTTTTACCAAACGTGATCTTGATAAGGTTCGGCTCCCACACTGTGATGCCTTGGTGATCACAGTCCGAATCGGGAGATGTAGGGTTCTGCATTCCAAGTTAATCAAGGGAGTTCGACCGTAATCATTAATTGTGAGAACCCATTTCTATGTGCACTACTACAAAAATGGTTAAAGATGACACACCAAAAATTGAAACAATGACAGGTTTTGTAAAACTGTCATCGAAAATATGAGGGTAGAATTTTGATGTCAGTCTATCCTAAAAACTGTCATCTTTGCGATATAAGATGACAGTTTAGAATAAAAGTGAAATTATTATCTCTTTCTTTAATGTCAGTTTTTGCTTAAAAGTGACATTAAAAGTCTGAACTTATGTAACTGACATTGAAAGTCTGAATTTTTTATGACGTTTTATAAGCGTCATTGAAACATATAAAACTGTCATCTTATACTTTCAATGTCTAAGATGACAGTTTAATCCAAAATTGACATTAAAAGTGCTCAGCTTAATTTTTTTTGAAAATACAGTATAAATATTTTTGTTGCTCTTTTGTTAACAAGAAGTGTGCTAGATCAGTTGGTATCACACGCGCGCGAGGAACTCAAGGTCTTGAGTTCGAGTCCTGGGGCAAACAAATATTTGCTCGCCACACAAGCGCCACAGGGACGCCACGTGAGCTCCACTGGGCAGCCATACGAGAGCCATGTGTTCGAAATAGAATTTTTTTTTATTGGGAATGGAGAATAGATAAGATGACAGTTTAAAACTGTCATCTTTTATTGCATAGATGACAGGTTTACACTGTCATCTTATATGTTTCAATGACATTTTTTTACTGTCATAACAAATCTAGACTTTTAATGTCACCTCCAAAGTGTCATCTTTTGTGTTTAATGACACTTTTTCACTGTCATGGTTTTAGGTTTTTGTAGTAGTGGTGGCAAGTCCCATATCGGGAAATCAGAAGAAAATTATGTCGTTTATAAGGAAAGGCTTACCAGCTACTGTTAACTTGAGGTTAACCTTTTGAGCCACGTGGTTAAGGCTAAACATTAGCAGGTAAGCTGAGGCGGGTCGTCATAGGTGGTATCAGAGCACAAAACCGGTCTACATGATGAGGGTCACGTCTAGAATCTGAATGAGCCACCTCTTGAATCCCGGAATTGGAGCAAAGTGCTATACAGAACTAAGTGCTACACCATGGCCATCGGGGGAAGCTTGCAGGGCCAATGCAATGGGGACCACATCACAAGGTGGGGAGATTGTGAGAACCCATTTCTATGTGGCAAGTCCCACATTAGGGAATTGGAAGAAAATCATGTGGTTTATGAGGAAAGGCTCACCAGCTACTGTTAACTTGAGGTTAACCTTTTGAGCCATGTGGTTAAAGCTAAAAGTTAGTTGTTCAGCTGGCGCGGGTCGTCACAGGATTACTACTCACTGTTTAAATAAATGGGTTTGACCGAAGCATACTTGGAGCCTTCAACAGTGCCCCTCGTCGACTTCACTGGGGCTTCCATTTGGCCACTTGGAAAGATTAGGCTCCCAGTAACGCCGAGACACGAATGGAAACAATGGAATTCGTCATCATACATGCTCTTGGCCTGTACAATGCTATTATGAGCCGAGGTTGGATTCACCAGAAGTAGGCCATTGCCTCTTCTTACCACCAAATGGTTCGGTTTATCAGTCGCTTTGGCCAAGAGGACCTGGTGGGTAACCAAATTTCTTCCAAGGCGTGCTATGTTTCAGCTTATAAGGGGAAAGAACAAGCAAGAATGCATACAATGCGTAGAGGTGACCGAAGGCCCGATCATCGAAGTAAAAGAGAAATCTGGAGAAGACCTCATTTCGGAGGGGTTCGACCATTTTTTGGTCGGCTCTGGTCTTCTAAACGAGAAAGAAAAGTTGGTCCAACTCTTAAGGAGCAATATCAAAGTTTTTACACTGACCTTGTTTCAAATACCTGGGATTGACCCAAATTTCATATGCCATAAATTGAGTGTTAGACCCGGCCAGGTGACCGGTGGTTCAGAAAGCGAGAGGCTTGACCGCGTCGCACGTCGATGCCGTAGTTGAAGTAGTTGACCATTTGCTAGATGCCTATGCTATCAAAGAAGTACAATATCAAACACGTGGCCAACTAACTCTGTAGTTGTGAAGAAAAAGAATGGGAAATGGCGGGTGTGTGGATTATACAAACCTTAAGGACGCCTATCCAAAAGATTCACTACAACAAAAATAGGATTTTGGGGCAGTCGAAAGTGCCCCAAAATGATACCTAATGGGGCATTTCAACTGTTGGGGCAGTAATATGAAATGCCGCTTCTATCGATGCAGCAATAGCTTTTCACGGCACTTTTAGGTGCCCCAAAAGATATTGGACGAGGCACACAAAACTGCCGTATAAGCTCATGTATTGAGGCACTTTACCAAGCTGCTATAGAGGGTTTTACGTGAGTACTTAACCATGGTTAATGATTATATAGGCATTTTAAAGTGCTGCAATAGCTTTAATGTTAAGACTCTTGTAACTGCCGTAGTAGCTTACTTGATGGGGCACTTCTAACCGCCCTAGAAGATTTTTTCCTTTTAAAAAAAAATACGCTATAAGCAAATTCATTGGAATACAACTCAACAATTCTGAAAGAAAAAATTGAGCTATGGACTTGCAATAACCAATACTATAACAGATTGTGAATACAAGATCTTGAAAATTGTACTATGTCACCACCAAAATTATAAAATATCAGTAAATGAACCATTTACGAGTGAATGAAAATGTGGAACTATTGCATTTACATTTGACTTACATATTGAAATCAACAAAGTAAACCTTTTGCAAAAACTGATAAAAATATCCTCTGCAGAAGCACCGTCTTAATCCTCTAGTAATTGAACTGAACGAACGAGAAGATGCAATATGCTATCCTTTAACTTTAACGTCATCCTGCATGTAGCAAATTACAAATTTATAAGAGATCGAATGGGCTTGTAGGAAAAAGATAAGAAAAAGAACAAGAGTAATAAGGAGAACATGAGACGGGTCTTCATATTCTATGCCTTTAAGCTTTATTTTCAAAAGTCTATCAAAGTTAATCCTAGTAAGTCTAAGTTGTATTGGCAAAAAAGTTAAAAAGAGTAGCCCATATATCCAATGAACTAAGGGAAAATAAAAGTGACTAGTGAATGCTAAAATAAAGAGTTGATGAAATCGTCACATGCTTGATAAATGACCTTTATTGATCACATTAATCATCCAGCTGAACTATTGTTACAATCCTAATGAACAACTATCTTTTACTACCATACTTCAAAGTTCAAATGGCAGTCTATTGCTTTCATACCCTCCCATACTTCAAACTGTAAGGTTATGGAAATCCAAAGATGCATAGGAAGTGAAGGATAGACAGCTAAAGAAGGAGTGTTACTAGAATTAGCGGCAATGGAATATAAGGGGAAAAATTATGGTTTTTCTCCACAAGCATCAGTGCAGTCACAATAACAAAACATTATTGAACAAATCACAGTTAACGTACCTTAAGGGAATCAGAACCGATTTCTGAAGATTGAATCACTGCTTCAATATTTTTAAACAACATAACAACTCGGAAGGGATGGCGAGTTTATCGCGCACTGGCCACTAGTACCATATGATCTATCTCAGCTAGAAAATGAATTGAATTTCTTCCCTCACATTGGACCTGAATAAGCAATCCAACATAAGTCAACTACCTGAAGTACTACTGATTAAGGAGTAGATAAAAACAAACATAGGACAAGGTATGATTTCAATGTTTGCATAACTGAAGCTTTAGGATAGCCCCAAAATGAAAATTGACACTTTCTAGGCCAATTTTTTACCTAAACTGGGGTTTTTAGGTGATCCCCAAAGTTGAATCGTGTTATGTTTACATCCTTACAATCGTGTAGGACTGCTCCCAGTAGTGCAAAACTTATTTCCATGGGATGCGGTTAACCCTGAAAAACAAATGAAAACAGTTCAATTGAGAACTTTCGTAATTGAGTTAAGTATTGAAGCACCTATTAATACCTTCAATCCAAAATCGACAATAATTTGAGTAAAAAAAAGACTTTCCTGGAAATACCACAAGATATGCTCTAAAAATGGATAGCATATACAGAGAGGATTAACATGCCTTTGCCCAAATCACTCTTCATGCTCATGTATATCTTCTTAGAGAAAATAGAACGCAAGTGGGAAAAAAATTACCATCACCACAAGAATACTCAACAAACTTTCAATTAAACAATCTCAAAATTATACAAGAAATTACTCACCATCACATAAAGATTATCACCGATATCTAAATCTAAATATAGGTACATAACAAGTTGTATAAAATTGAATGTAAATGTGCCTTGGGTTCGCCGTCGAAGAAAATTACGAATCCATGGGCGTAAGGAAGTAGAAAGCGACCATTCCTGGGTTGAAAGAGGATGGAACCCGTGGCCAACTCCAGGTTGAAGGCGAAGATGGATTTGAAGCCCAACTGGAAGACATCGATCGAATGAGCGGTTCTGATTTCGATTTGGTCCAAACTGATGTTGTCGTTGGGTAGTAGCGGCTAAAACTCGTCGGTGGTGGTGGTGGTGGTGGAGCACTTCCCCTCGGTGATGGGAGCCGACTGCGGACGGAGGAAGAGAAAGTTGTAACTTCAGGACTCTAAATTTAGGGAGGTTGGAGTTTTTTTAGGGCTAATTACTAGATTAACTAGTTCACCGTGATGCCAAAAAAAATTAAATCACCCGCCCATTTGGTAAAAGGCGCGCAGCAAAATACTTTCGGTGGGTAAAGTTTTTTTGCTCACTGAAGGGTTAATCAATGGCCAAAAATGTTTAATCACTGGTTGCCTCTTATTTGGGAGGTAAATTATAGTAATAACATGATATTTTTCGTCTAATGAAATGTATAATGATTCGCGATTAACTTCATTCTAATACTGTAGAAAATAATTTGATCCATATTGTACAAAAGATAGATGGTTCCGATAGCAAAAAACCTCAAGTGGAGCTCGGGTGGTGCTTTATAAGGTGTAATGCCTCTGGAAACATTAACATCTTCTGATCATGTGGTTATCAACATTCGATGATTTTCTAATTTGGTAAAAATGATGGAATAAGTAAAATGTGATATCGTAACGGTTCAAATCAACCATTATAAAAATATACTCACAATAACCTTTAGAATTTATACATTCCACTTATTTGAAACTGAACTAAGTCTTGTGCAGTAGTTGAATGTATAGTAGCCACACGACCGCGACACAATCATGATGATCGAGATCGTTGATTTCATTGTATTTGTTGATTAAATCCTTCATATAAAATTTTGGCTTGATTAGATTAGAAAGCCCTATGATCGGGATGCAATTGATAGTAAACTAAGTTTGTGCAGTAGTTAAATACACAATAGCCACACGACTACAACACAATCATAACGATCGAGATCGTTGATTTTGTTGTGCCCGTTAATTAAATCATTCATGTAAAATTTTGACTCCATTGGGGTTAGAAAACCCCTTCATCGGGACACAATTGATAGTAAACTAAGTCTTGTGTCGTAGTTGAATCTATAGTAGCCACATGACCACGACACAATCATGATGATCGAGACCATTGGTTTTGTTGTGCTTATTGATTAGATCATTCATGTAAATTTTTGGCTCGATCGGATTTACAAAACCCCTTGATCAAAGTATATTTAAAGAACGATGTCGTGCAATGGTCATTTAACAAATCTATAAGCTTTTGAGGCACAGCCGCATAGATGCCTTAATAGCTTTGGGAGGAGAAGTGTGCGCCTAATTAATTGGGGTTAGAACAACACAATATACTATTAAAAGAAAGTGCCCTATTATACACTATCTTTTGAGGCAACTACAAGTGCCTTAACAGATTGCCAAAAACATAAATTAAGTATTTGAAATTGGGATTAAATCATGTCTAGTCAAGTGTGGCTAAAGAAAAAGAAAGAGAAAAAAATAAATAACAAAACGACGTAGTATTATGCCTCTAAGAAACTGTCCCATTATAACCAGTTTTTAGAGGGCACCACCAACTGCCCCATCAAAATTTCCACGAATAAATTAAATATCGAAAAGTTGGGATTAAGTCTGACTGCCGCATTAGGTACAATCAAATGGGGCAGTTAAGAAGGTGGTGCCTCATTTGTAACTTTATAGGACAATTTTTAAAAAGTGCCCTTTAAAAAGTGCCCCTAAATCCCTATTTTGTTGTAGTGATTGCTTTTCACTCCCAAGGATTGACCAGCTTGTGGATGCTATGGCTTGTCACACCCGCCTAAGTTTCATGGATGCATACAAGGGCTGTTACCAGATCGCATGCATGAGCTGGATCAGGAGAAGACTGTTTTTCATCACTCCATGCGGCATCTATTGTTATAGAGTAATGCCTTTTGGATTAAAGAACATTGGAGCAACTTACCATCTAATGGTAACAAAAATGTTCAGCGCCCAACTCCATGATACGGTCAAAGCTTACATCGATGATATCGTTGTCAAAAGCCGACGAGAATGCAACCATCTGTTTGATTTAGAGGAAGTTTTTGAGATTCTTAAAAAGTATAAGCTATGGTTAAATGCCGACAAATGTGCATTTGGTGTTGGGTTGGGGAAGTTTCTCGATCATCTCATCACACGCCGAGACATAGAAGCAAATCTGAATGGAAAAATTAAAAAGAAAAAAGTAGATATCCAAACACCCCATAATAACCCAATCTAGTCCTAGGTAAGTGCAAAAAGAAAATCATTCAGCAGTTGTTCTTAATGTGACAAATTGTTGCAATCAAGTTTTCTGACTAAAAGCGCCCCCACTGCTTTATTTTGGCCATCTATTATAAGTTTTCTGACTAAAAGCGCCACTGCTTAATTTTGGCCATCTAATTAAATTCTGACTTAATTTTGGCCAAAGCTTAAAATAGGATTGTTAATTGTCTAAACCTTCTTTTAGTCTGTGCTTGTATTCATCGATTGCACTAAAAGAAGATGTTCTTTATTCCCCTGTTGTAATAAGTACTAATTCGAATACTCAATTCCAAAGGTTTGTCCATAAAGTTATATGTTATGATTTCCAACTCTCTTGGTATACTAAAAATATTCAGAAGATCCAACTTTTTGGGATACGTTCCAATGTCTTTAACTTCTTCTCTAGGTTTAATTTTAATTTCCACAATAGATTTTTGGGTGTTTGGTTACCTAGTTTTCGAATTTTGAATTTCTCATTTTCTACTTCTTCACATTACAGCTAGAAACATATTCTGCGAAAATAAATTTTTTTATTTTTGGGTTTAAAGAAGATATGGGGATAAGAACCTTTTGACTTCCATATTTTCTACTTTTTTCATTGGGATGTATTTTGCACATATCATATCACAGCCCTAATTCATTTACACTTTTGTACTCATACTTGTATGAAAACCAATTTATTCAAATTAGAAACGGCCGGTAAAAATATGGACCCAATTTTGAAAAAAAAAAATATAGAAAAGACAAATTAAATCACAATCTTTCCTGTCTTGACTTAATAATTTTTTTTGTTTTCATAGTTTTTTACTTTCCCATTTCCTTTCGTACGTCCATACATGAAGAAATTAAACCAAATCTAAAAAAAGTTCAAAAATAATTAAAGGTATAGAAAAAACAAAAAAAATGCACTCAAGTTCACATTTTACAGTTTCTAATACATTTACACTTACTTTTATAAATTTTCCATACATTTCAACACTCTTTTTAAATCTTAACAGAAGCTCATTGAGCCTATTTTAGCATATTTCATAGAATAAAAAAAACTAATTAGTCACAGCAACTACTCAATCATGAATGGCTTAAGGTGGCCTGGACATTCATGAAAAATAAAATATGTAAAAAAAAAAAAACACCGTTGGAGAGCAATATATAATACGAGGCATTAATTGTTTACTTTCACACCATTTTCCCACATAAAAACCATTCTATTTGCCTTTTACAAACACTTGCTCATGACCACAATGGCAAACTCTGCAACCAATTTCAACACTAGTACAACTTTCATGAGCCACCGTTCCAAAGCATACAATCCGCATCCGAAAAAACACCTGAATCCCTTGTATTCCTCTGCGAGTTCGTGAGAGACAATGGCCCGGTACCGATAGACAACCGGGGGGACACGGTCCTCCATTTACTGGCCATAAATGGCAACAATATCGCTCTCGAAAGCCTACTTCGGGCAGGCCTCCGGATTGACGATTTGCTGATGATGAAGAATATGCACGGCAACGTTGCCTTGTAGGAGGAGGCAGCGAGGTTCGGGCACAAGGAAGTGGCGGAGATCCTGTTGAGGATGAAACCGGAGCTGGTTTTTGTGTGCAATGATGTGGAAGAGACGCCTCTCTATCTTGCAGCTGAGTATGGCAAAAAGGAAGTTTTTGAAGTGTTGCAGAGGTTTAATAGTGATTGCATGATGAGGAGACGAGATGGTCGCACCATTCTCCAATCCATGCTGCTATTGATGGCGAACGTTACTGTATGTTCTGTTTCCAATTCCCATTGTATACACAGATTTTCTTTTTATTGACAATATGTGTTGTTTCCAATTTCATGGTACACACATATTTTCCTTTTATCGACAATCTACTGGATTGTAGATAAGCTAGAAAAAAAATAGGAAAGACGAATATTCCGTTACATTTTTTCATTTTTTTCAACATACTTTCGAAGACCAAACACATTCCACATATTTCAATATATTTTTAAATCTTAACGATAGTCCATTGGGCTGTTTTTAGCATCTCCCTATTACATATAGTTAAGGTGATTAAAAGTATATGTAATACACATTCTACATGTTTCAATATATTTTTAAATCTTAACGACAATCCAGCGCGTTATAGAACCATGTTGGCCGAGGAAGGAAAGTAGGAAAGGTCTTAGTTTTTTTTGTTGTTGAGGTGTTGGGTTTTGTTCTTTTTTCTATTGCCTTTGTTGAGGAAGGGATGTGCCTTTTTGGTGTTTTCAGTTGGCCTCTTGAGGTTATTTCCTTTCGTGTCCTGGCGGCATTTGATTGTCAGAGTGCGGGTTAGCCTTGTTGGTTTCCTTTTGCTCCGTTGTGATGCCTAGTTCTGTAGATCCTTTTAATCTTTGTAATGTGTTTCCAAAGATTAATAAAATCCTTTTCTGCTCTACAAAAAACAAAAAACTTCACCTTAACTATACATGTCACATTCATAAAAGTACAACTGCTAAGTTGATGTTTCCCACTTTTCCTTTCACTTTTTATTACACTTTCTTTCTTAATTATTTTCCTTTTTTTTTCCCCCTGCCTTTGTCTAAGTTGATGTTTCCATGTTCTGTGAACTAGGTCTTGCTGTTAGCATATTGGAATCATACCCTGATCTTGCTTGCAAATTTGATCAAAAGGGTTCCACGCCATTGAATTTGCTGATCACAAAAGCTTCTTCTTTCAGAAGCAGGTCACCATATGTGTTTCATGATCTAAGTAGGACACCCTTCGTCTCTTGGCAGCTAGTTATAGCTATAATCTACTCCTGTAAGTATAATTTCACTACCTTGCAGTTGTGTAAACCGATTCTTTTCCCTAATTAAGCTTCCGTGCTTCTGCTAAATTTGAAATGCTCTCAGAATAGATATGGTGTAATGAAAAATAGACAAATTCTTTCCTCAAAAACATTCAAATTTCAGCGTAAGATGTGACAACTGCACTTTTAATTTTTTCCCCTGGCTTTTTAAGATGTGAAGTACTGGACCCGTGAATGAATCTTTTGTTAAGTCTTGTGTCTGTGTTATTGGGAAAACAATGTACCTTGTCAAGTTGTCATGGAAGATCTTTCTTTGGCAGCTGAATCGTAGTTATATCTTCTAATTTTAATTTTTAAATTCTTTCAGTAGGATCTCGGTTTTGCTTCTACAATGATTCTTGTAGTTTCATTATTGATGTTATATCTTCTGATTTTTAAATTTAGACAAGCAAAACGTGAACTTTTTTCCTTGTTTTATCACAACTTTCTTTCATGGGTAGTGGGCCTTAGCGCCCTCAATTTACTTCTCCTTTGCCATGTACCCAAAAGCCTGCGCGACAGCATAGTCAATTCCATCAATTTTTGCATCTTCTGGTTTTATTTTTGTCAAACAAAATCATCGCATGTGCTGATCATTTGTTGACAATGCATTATCACATATCATATGTTTCACGCTTTGAGTTTGGGAGAAAATTATTCAATAAAATTAGATTGATTGAAGGACGTACACTTGCTGCTTTGGTGAGATTTTTTTGACGACATTGTACGGACAACAAAACTTTAACAGGGAAAGTGAACTGTGTGGCCATGGATTCATGGTGAGTGTGGCTGGCACCACTCAAGAGATGAATCTCACCCACATATTTCACTTTATATGCACATTCTGTAGTCCTTTTCTCCCATTTTGTCGTTAATCTGATATTATTAATGTATCGCTAACTATGGGATTGAGCAGTTATTCCATCAATGTATATTGACGCAACTTTCGAGTCCAAAGCAAGTGGTAATGAAGAGGATCCACGAGATAATAAAGCCGGTTTCACCAAATTGGAAAGGTCTTTCATCACCAAAGTAATTCTACGTGTGGTAACTCCTCTTCTTGATCTTTCTTATTCTTGCTTTTTTAGGCAATGCAAAAGTATTACGATATTGATAGATCGATGTTTAATTATATATTGTATCTGTATGCATTTTGTTATGCTTCTTATACCATCCTCATTATTTATGTCTTCTGTTAGGTTGTTGTTTGTTGACATACATTGACGACGCAAAACAAAAACATAATCTTGCCTTAGTGCTGGCAAAGAGATTGATCGAAAAAGAAGATTGGAGTCGTTATGTGTACTTTGGAAACAGTGTATCGTTATCATCACCGAAGATGAATAGAGCGCTTGACCCACTAATACAAGCAACAAAGCTTGGCATTCTTGAGTTGGTAATGCTGTTTGGCAATTTAAACTTTAGTCATTTCTAGAACTTCATCTCTGAATTTGTAGACCGTTTGGATCCCATATAAGATGGGCCTCAATATGCATTTGTTTCTCAGTTTTTGCCTTTTGGGCGTTGAATGCTTTGAAAGCTTGGAACACCGTGATCTATGTACATATCTACGAGTGTTTTGAAGAAAGAAAAAAGGGAGTAAGAGGAAAGAGGATTGATCTTTCCTTCTCCAACAGAAAACATATAGGGATAAATTCCTTCACGTATGTACTTTGGTTCTGCATTTTCCTTTACTCTTAAAGCTAAATTTTATTACCGTTTTAGTGTCGAACACTTAGGGCTGCAAACGAACCGAGCTGCTCACAAGCATTTCGTGGCTCGGCTCATTAAGGCTACGCTCGTTTAGTAATCGAGCCAAGCTCGAGCTCGAATGTGAGGCTCGATTAGTAAACGAGCTTGGTAAATCTCGGCTCGACTCACAAAAGTTTGGCTCGTTTATATAGGCTCGGCTCGTTTAAGGAGTCTCATTAAGTAAATTACCTTGGCTCAAATCGTTTAGACCTCGATTTTTGGTTTGTTAACTAGACGAGCCGAGCTCGAGCTCTACGAAGCTCGAGTTGGCTCGGCTCGTTTACAGCCCTATGGGCACTAATCAGTTCGGGAGTTATGCTTTTCTTCACAGCAGAGGGCTGGTAGGAAACACCACTGCAGAAGGTGCTGTGCACCTCCAGCAACCCCATAGACTTTTCTCATCCTTTCTCCATTGATATTTGGTCTATTGTATTGATAATTGCTATTGGTTGGTTAATATAATTGCATACAAGATTCTAATGATAAATTCCTAACACAAGGAGAGGTTCCAACAGGTAATGGAAGTCCTTAGAAAATTTCCCGAGGCTGCCGATTCTTATGATGAAAATGGAAGGAATATACTACATATCTCGGTGGAGCGAAAACATAGAGTTGTCTACGATTACTTAATGAGATTGAGTTCTCTTGATTTCAAGAATAGGATGCTAGCAGATGTTGATTTCCAAGGGAACACCATCCTGCATCTTGCAACATACCGACAAGGAAATCCTCCACCCTCTCCTCCTGAAGTCGCAGATCAATTGGCAATACATGTTAATGGTGATCAACGGAATGCGGCTTTTCATTTCGAAGAGAGGTGTCAAAGAATTCTAGTTCCCACCCAGATGTTTTGGGAGGTGCTTTGGTTTAAGGTACTAAACTCAATTCCTTTAAGTAATTTCTAGCATGTGGTTGTGTTTGAAGTTGGAAATCAATTCATGAGTCAGGCCTATATTTAAGGGTCTACTCATAGTATTAATTTTTTTTTTATGTTGACTAAACAGAAATACGAATAGTCGGATAATGAATTCTTTGTTGCCACTGTTTAGTTCGAATTTGTTAAAACATCCTACTCAAAACCAATTGGCAATGAGTGAAGAGGCTGCCCAGCCAGGCTCATATACTAGCTTTGGAGGATATATATAATTAACCTGTTGGAATGGTAGAGAGGCTCTGATAATAGCTGAAGCGTCACAAACACATGCACACATACATAAGAATTTTTACGTGGTTCCCCAAAATCAGGTACGTCCACGGAAGAGAGTATTTCACTATATGGGGTAGATACAAATACAATGGAGGGAGTTCTACTCAACCTCAATCTCAAATCACTTCACTCATGATTTGTTTTCTCCCACTGTGTGTGGGGAGAAACCCCAACTGGAGTTCTCTCAATCTCTCAAGAACACTTGGGTGTTCTTTTCTCTCTACCACTCATACTTTTCAACACAAATCACACACATATATATAGGCATACAAAATAGGTGTGAACACCGGCGGCCGTCACCAATTTCAAATTGAACTCTTCCTCCACTTGGTCAACAACTGTGGCTGATGGCTGCTGACATGATGTGGAATAGTATCCACCCATTTTTCTTATTTCTTAATCAAGCTTACTTATTTCAACATAACCAATATGCTACCCTTGATCCGCACGTGGAGAGGTAAACAACGCATCGACAACATTGAGATCATAACGAAACATGGTGCACTTATGGCACAAATAACGGGGCTATAACCAAGAGAGTTTTGTCCAAAAGCCTCCGAAAGACTAGCTTTGATATCATGTTAAAGCATCCAATTCAAAACCAATTGACAATGAGTGGAGAGGCCGCCCAGGCTCATATACTAGTTTTGGAGGTTATAACCAATGTAGGACAAACTCGAACAGAGTTCAACAAACAAGTCTTTCCAAGAACATCAATTAAGAAAAAGAGACATGACTTTTGGCATGTGGTTTTTGGCATTCTGTAGATTTAAGGTCTACACTTCACAACAATCAGTAAACCATTAGTATCCAACACTATAGCTCTACAATTACTTTGCTGAGTTTCTTTTGGGCAATTGATTCGTTCCAGATAAAACCGATCATGCAAGCACGCCTCAGCCATCAGGCATCGTTTGGATTATAGAATTGAAGACACTAGCTTGGCATGCCCTTTCTGCTATTGGTGTTGTTTTCAGTTCTTCGGATCCGTCCACTTTAATTGCTTTTGCTTTGTTGGTTACTTTGAGATTGATGATTCCATATCATGTTTGTGTTTCGGCAGCATGTAAAGAATGACTGTGAACCACATTTATGGCGCCTTCGCAACTCTGATGGAAGGTCAGCAGAAGAATTATTCGAAGAAAATCACTCAGCTCTACGCGAAGAAGCTAAGAATGCAGCCAAGAACCTGAGTTCCATGGGAGTAGTGTTGACCATTCTAATTGGCAACATCAGCTTTGCAGCTCTATTTACACTCCCAGGTGGCTTTGACCAAACCACAGGCCGACCAATGCTCCTCAAAACCAATTATAAGCAAGAGATGGAGCTCTTCATGATTTACCTTGCGTTGGCTATTGGTAACTCTTTCGGCGCTTAGGGGGCTCTAATGTCAGTCCCGCTATCGGGGTTTGACACCAATGATTTTTACATCTCGATACCGATGAAACTATTTGTTTCCAACATTGCCATTATCTCCTGCACAGGCTTCACCATTTGTGCTTTTTGCTAGGGCTATCTTCTTGAGCGTGAATTAGGACCAACCTTGTTCATTGTTTTTGGTTTATTAGGGTTCATCGGTGTTATTATTTTGGTTGCTCTAATGATGGAACTTATCGTTCCGTTATTCGATTACCTGTACTATGTGATTCGTAATCGGCTAGCTTATAAAAGTCGAGAAATGTGAAGACTCAATTGGATTAAAAGCCATTCTGGAAACTGTGTTGTAGGATTTTTAATTCTTTTGATGTCAAGTTATTCAGCTGAAAAGCGCTTGTCAAATGTGGCGTAGTTTGTGTCTTTAACTATCATGTTAGATGGGATGCGTTGATGCAAACCATAGACATGCTATGTGTTATTTTTATGGGTTAATTATGCTGACATCTCTTGAGGTTTTCAACAAATACACTACCTCTCTTCTAGTTCTAGAAATTACTG
The DNA here is from genome assembly GCA_036023075.1 of Gaultheria prostrata. NCBI lineage: Eukaryota > Viridiplantae > Streptophyta > Magnoliopsida > Ericales > Ericaceae > Gaultheria > Gaultheria prostrata. The sequence goes on from JAXBDA010001556.1 coordinate 50,304, forward strand.
CTACCTCCCTTATTTTACAAATTAATATACAACATAGTAGTTGTTAATGTTAGGGTAGTAGCGTTACCTTTGAGAATAAAAAAGCCATTATACCCTTCTTGCAAATAGTTTAAGTTGCAATTAACCTTCCGTACTTAATTAAATTAATACATATTATTGTAGTATTAAGGGTAAATTTCACTGACCTCCTTTTAACAAATGCAGAAACATCCCTTGAGGTTTCTGAAATGCCACTAACCTCTCTTAGTTTTGCTGATCACAATGTGCAAAAACCTCCCTTCTGTTAGTTGATTGTTAAAAACAGTAACAGAATCGCTCGACATTTATTGTTTTTGATATACCAATTTTACCCTTATGTAATTCAAATAACTACAATTAAGGTCAAATAGTATATGATTTAAGACCCATAAAATTACTCAATCGTCTAAATATTCGCTACCAATTCTAACTTACACTGTCCAAATATTTATGTGCATATCTAAACATATTACTCACACAGATATTGTATCAAAACTAGAACATTGTAATTAGAAAAATTTAAGGCATGATGCCCAACTTGAAATTTGTGAATTTAAACTACGGGAAATTGGCCTAAGATCCTAACGAATGAGCCCAATAAGGATTTAAGCCCAGCCTAAGTTTCCTGAACTTGAGGAGGACACGCGGATCAAAAAAAAAATTGAGGACGGCATTAATTTATTCTTTTTAGAGTATAAAGTCCTCATCAAGACAAAAATGCCCCGGGACCCTAGCGCACCCTAAGATTCTCTCTCTGTTCGCACAGAAATCGGGAACATGTTAGACTATGAGGTGCTGTTGTCGTGTTAATCAAAACACGTGATGCTGCCGTCGTAATCAAGACACGAGAAACTGATTGGTAAAGGGTGATTCAATTCATATACACATGACACATGGACTATATGGTGTGAATGAGTCTCATGGTGGATTACGGTTCCGTCTTTATTTTTATTTTTTTTAAAAGGTTCCTTCTTTTAATTGAATGCAATACTTTCGTAATTAATTTTCGTACTCCCAAAATTGATACTCACTCCCTCTTTTTTGTTTTTTCAGTGAACTTTTTATGTTTGATTCCGTTTTTTATTTGTATTTTTTTAACAAGTTCCCTCTTTTAATTGAATGCATATTTTGGTAATTAATTTTCATACGTCCGAAATTGATACCCACACCCCTTTTTTTTTTGTCATTTAGTGAACTTTTTATACACAGTCTTTTATTTTTATTTTTTAACAAGTTCCCTCTTTTAATTGAATGCAATATCTTGGTAATTGATTTTCATACCCCCAAAATTAATACCCACACCCCCTTTTTTATTTTTTAGTGAAATATTTGCGCATAAAAGTTCACTAAAAGACAAAAAAAAGAAGGGTATGGATAACAATTTAGGGGTGAGAAAATCACTCCCCAATATTTTTGGTGATAAATGGTACTCCCAATAGTCCCATTTTAAATGCTCCACATAAAAAGTCGTGTCATTTTGACATTTAAAAAAAAATTAGGGGAGTGATTTCCACACCCCCAAATTATCCACACCCCCTTCTTTTTCTTCTAATAAAAATTTCACTAGAATACAAAAATAATGGGTGTAGATAACAATTTGGGGGTGTGAATATCAATTACCCAAAATTATTATCTCATTTTATTTCTTGAATTGTTTTTGTAGATACGGCACTATTTTTAGTTGAGATACTGGTACCTCATTCTTTGTTTCAAGTGAGATAACGTTATCTTTTGTTTATATTTGTGGATACGAAGACTGTTTTAGCTGAGATACCATTATCTCATGCTTTATTTTCGTTGAAACAGAGGCTGTTTCAGTTGAGATAGCTTTATCTCTTGCTTTATTTGTAGATACAGAAACTGTACATTTTTTACTGAGATACTGTTATCTCATTCCTTTTTTTTCTTATATATAGAAACAAAGATTGTTTTCGTTGAGATACCATTATTTCTTACTTTAATTTGTACATACATAGATTGTTTTACCAGAGATTCAGTTAAGGAAAGAAGTACAAATTTTTTTTTTTGAGATACCATTATCTCTTGCATTTTGTAGATACGTACTGTTTTTGGCTGATATATCATTATATCTTATTTTATTTTTGTACATTGAGACGGTACATTTTAGTTGAGATATTGTTATCTCATGGTTTGTTTTAGATGAGTAAGGGTCATCATTCGGCCCCGGGCCTGCTGGGATTTCGCCCAGCCCGAGCCAGATCAAGCGGGTGGGCTAGCCCAGCCCGAATAGTTCATGGGCTGGGCTTGGGCCTAAGATTTTTACTTGAGCCCGCCCGCCCCAACCAGCTTGGTAGCTCGGATAAGCTCCTTCTTTTGCAAATAGTAATACACCCCCAAAAATAAATGATGGAATTAAATCCCACCTTTGTTGCTACCACACATGAGTATTTTCTTAGTACACAATGCACAAGCATAAGCAACATGGGCGGATGGAAGGGAGTGCAAGAGGGGTCCCAGGCCCCTGCACACCCTCCAATTATCCCACTAATTACACTATATTTTCAGGTTAATTTGAAAAAGCTACCCCCTCTGTTCACAAATAAGTGTCCATTACGAAAAGTCGTGCCATTTTTCAAATAAAAAAATTAAGTGCTTCCGTGTATCATTTTTAAAAAAAATTCGCACCAAATTAAAGTACATCGCACTTAATTTTTTTATTTGAAAAAGGTAAGAGAGAGAGTATGGGACACATATTTAGAAACGGAGGTAGTATATAGGATCGGTCCCTGCACGTCTCTTGAGTGATAAAAAAATTGGTAAGTTTCTATACATGCTTGAACCCCCCCCCC
>JAXBDA010001557.1:0-53098 GCA_036023075.1 Gaultheria prostrata
GCCATCCAGGGGAATTCATCCCAAAATTCTGCCCTGACTACTACTACAGGTTTGCATGGTGCTTACACCACAGGTATCTTACCAACCACTTGGCTCTTTGATTCTGGCTCTTCTCATCATATGACTCATGACCTGTCTCTTCTTAGTCATTGCATGCCTCATGTCTCTCCTATTAGTATTTCCACTGCCAATGGTTCTCCAATGCAAGTTGTTTTTATTGGTTCCATCCTTCCTACTACATCTTCTTCTCTATCTATTCCTAATGTCTTTTATGTTCCTCAATTGACATTGAGCCTTCTTTCGATTAGCCGGCTGTCTAATTCAGGTTTTGAGGTTATCTTTTATTCTTCTGGTTGTGTTGTGCAGGATCGGGTTTCCAGGAAGCAGATTGGGACAGGCCGTAGAGTTGGTGACCTCTATATCTTGGAGCAGTTGCACATCCCACCGGAGTCCTCTTCCACTGCTGCATCATCATTCTGTTTAGATCATAAATCCTCTCCTTTTTATCTTTGGCATTCTAGATTAGGGCATTTGTCTAGTGAGCGTTTGAAACTTTTGGTTAAATCAGGTTATTTGGGAACCATTTCTATTAGTGATATTTTTGAATGCAGTGGTTGTAAATTTGCTAAAATGTCTGCCTTACCGTTTAATAAAAGTACTTTTGTTTCTACTTCTCCCTTTCAGCTTGTCCATACTGATTTATGGGGCCCTTCCCCAGTTGTCGCAAAAGGTGGTTTTGTCTATTATGTCTCATTTGTGGATGACTTCAGTCGGTATACATGCGTATATTTAATGACACATAAATCTGATTTCTTTAAGAGTTATCAAAGTTTTCATGCCATGGTTCAAACTCAATTTTCTACATCTATTAAGATTCTCCGTTCTGACTTAGGAGGGGAATATTCTCTGTCTGAGTTTAAAGCCTTTTTAGACACCCATGGGACTATTCACCAGTCCTCTTGTACTGACACTCCCGCACAAAACGGTAAAGCTGAACGAAAGCATCGTCATCTTCTTCATACTGCTCGGTCTATCCTCTTATCATCTTTCGTCCCCTCTACCTTTTGGGGAGAAGCTGTTCTCACTGCAGCTTATCTTCTGAATCGGATGCCCACTCCTCTTCTCTCTGGTAGTTCCCCTTATGAGCGACTCTATGGCCAGGTTCCTAACTACTCCCTCCTTAAAGTTTTTGGCTCTACCTGTTTTATCCTCCTTCCCAAGAAAGACCGCACTAAGCTCAGCGCCCGTTGTGTCTTAGGGGTTTTCTTGGGATATGACATTACTCAAAAGGGCTATCGGTGTTATGATCATGTGACCAAAAAGCTATATGTATCTAGGCATGTCGTTTTCTTAGAGCGTCTTCCATATTTTACTCTTCCTCCCAAAACTGCTCCTGTTGCCAAAGAGGATTTGATTTGTATTGACCCATTTCCTATGGATGTGCCTACTGACGAATATACCTCTACTCTTGAGGTATCTGATGTTTCTGTAGCTCCTCCTCACCGTCCTCCCATCACTAAGGTCTACGCCCGTCGTCCGGCTTCTACTCCTGCTCCTCAATCTGTCTCTGAAGATCCCGATCCACCTGCTCACCGGTATCCTATTCGTGGAAATCGCCACCCTCGCTAAGATATGGCTTCACTAATACATGTTTCTCGTCCTCTTATCAATCCTTTCTTTCTCGGATTCACACCTATTTTGAGCCTAGGTCCTATAAAGAAGCTTGTACTGATCCTAATTGGGTGTCTGCCATGGACGCTGAACTTACTGCTTTCGCTCAAAATCATACATGGGAGTTGGTCCCCCTGCCGGCTGGTAAGAATCTTATCGGTTGCAAATGGGTCTGTAAAGTCAAGACTCATTCTGATGGTTCTTTGGAGCGGTATAAAACCCGTTTAGTTGCTAAAGGATTTTCTCAGGAGTATGGGATTGATTATGAGGAAACTTTTGCTCCCGTTGCCAAAATGACCATTGTTCGCACATTGATTTCCGTTGCTGATGTGCAACAGTGGCCTCTATCTCAGTTGGATGTCAAAAATGCTTTTCTCAACGGCTATCTTTCTGAAGAGGTTTATATGCGGCCTCCTCCTGGCTTCTCTCACCCCTCTGGTGTTGTTTGTCGTTTGCGTCGCGCTCTTTATGGGTTGAAATAGTCACCCCGCGCTTGGTATGCGCCTTTTCAGGATGTGGTTCTTCAGATTGGCTTAGAGCCTAGTATGCATGATTCTGCTCTTTTCCTTCGTCACACCTCTCATGGTTTGGTTCTTCTCTTATTTTATGTTGATGATATGATCATTACTGGTTCTGATTCTGCTGCTATTAGCGACGTCAAACGTCATCTCTTTCAGGAATTTGAGATGAAAGACTTGGGTCCTCTTCGGTATTTTCTTGGTGTTGAAGTCGCTGCCTCTCCCCAGGGGTACCTTCTTGGACAGTCCAAGTATGCTACTGATATTCTTCATCGTGCTCGTCTCAATGATACCAAAACCGTTGACACTCCTCTTGAGCTTCAAGCCAAGTTCTCTGCTTCTGATGGTGTTCCTCTTGAAGATCCTACCGAATACCGAGAATTGGTGGGTTGCTTAGTTTATCTCACTGTTACTCGACCGGATATTGCCTATGCTGTTCACATTATTAGCCAGTTTGTTTCTGCTCCTCGGACTACACATTGGGCGGCTCTGTTACGTATTCTCCGTTATATTCGTGGTACTCTTCATCAGTGTCTTCTGCTCTCTTCTACATCCAGTTTGACTCTTCATGCTTATGCTGAAGCTGATTGGGCCGGGGATATTACTGATCGCAAATCTACGTCAGGTCTTTGTGTTTTTCTGGGTGATTCCCTTATCTCCTGGCGAAGCAAAAAACAATCTGTCGTTGCTCACTCCACCGCTGAGGCTGAATATCGCGCTATGGCTCATGCTACCTCTGAAATTGTTTGGCTTCGCTGGCTTATCTCAGATATGGGTGTCTCTGTCGCTTCACCCACGCCTCTTTATTGTGATAACAAGAGTGCAATTCAGATAGCCCACAACTCGGTCTTCAATGAGCGCACGAAGCACATTGAGATTGATTGTCACTTTATTCGCCAACATCTTCAGTCTGACACTATTGCTTTACCCTTCGTCTCCTCTACGCTGCAGTTGGCAGACTTCTTCACGAAGACTCACACTGCTGCCCATTTTCGCTTCCTCCTTGGCAAACTCTCGATGCTCTCTGCCCTCGCATAATGAGTTTGAGGTGGGGTGTGAATCATGTGTAACATGTGTATATTTTCTATTAGGCATGATTGTGTGTTTTCTATATTAGGCATGATTGTGTATCTTTATATTAGGCATGATTTGGTAGGTAGAGATTTGGTAGTAGAGATTTTCTCGTCTAGGTTTTCTATTTAAGCTCTATGAGCATTGTAATTCTATTATTCAGAAATAAGATCAGTCTTTCATTCTCTCTGAAAACTTACAATTGAGACGTTTATAAATAGTTTAGATGCAAACCAAAACAGCTAATAACTGAGCTAACGAAATAAATAAAAGAATTATTCCAACGTAAAGGTAATTATGTATGGTTAAATAAGTAGACCATTACATGAAAGATTTGACCTCGTGTCACGTTTGAGGTTCAGGCCTTGTTCTTGAATGGATTTTATCTCATAAAATCTAACATTCTCAACGGATTTTAGCAAAACTAGATTTTATCAACACTAGATTTTATCTCATTACAAAACACCTTTATCAACCCTAGATTTAATCCATTGGGAAAACAATGTCATTTTATCACACCTCTAAACAAAACTACATTTTATCTCATAAAATCCATTCAAGAACAAGGCCTCAGTCAAAATGTTGCCACTACCAAAATAATCAAACTAACACAATATACGATAACTTGCCGAAATGTTTGAGCATGAAAATCGTAATTGTCTATCACTGTATCACATTGTCTTGTGTAGGACTCAACCCCAAAAGCTAGTTACTTAAGTGAGGATGTGCTCATATACTTAATATTATTTTGAACTACTTCCTCACACCCTCCCTCACGCGCAGCGTGCTCAATTGACAGCACATGCCGTGTGTAGACCAGAGACATTAACCATTACCCTTCCCGCAACCTGACTCTGAGACCAGATTACACTATTCTCGCGCTTGTATACTTCATATTACTTTGGAAACAAAACAACGTGGTACTTCGCTTTCACATCTCATGCTTAAAACTGCAGGCCTTTAGAAATCATTTAAATATCTGGTATGGTCTTAAATTGATGTATCCGCCTGCGTAAAAGTGTAACGGTATGTTGGTATCAGTAGTTTATGTATGTCAATTTTTTCTTCCACCACTACCATTCAAATAGAAAAACACATTACGCTTTGACCTTATTTATCACATTTTAAGGGTTTGTCTCGGTTTCTAATGAACATCGTTGCCCCTCATATTCTCACTTCAAGCTCTTACTCGTGTTAAGTGTGGACACCGTGGAGGCTACCTGAACTCGAAAGGTGTCCCCAGCATGTCCTGTCATATCCCCGACAGCTCAGACTAAAAAATTGAACACCTTTTGAGTGTGTCCGACACGTGTCGGGAGCGTGTCTATCGTGACTTGGAGCGTGTTCGAACCTGTAGGCATCTGACAGGTAAATGTGTCTGTCTAAAACTTTCAAGCCTCAACCTAAAACCTTAGATGGGTGAAGGAAATCAAGTACTAAATTCAATAGGCACTAACAGATACAAACCATCCCTGAAACTATCCAAAGAAAGCCACTAACCAAGAAGCATAAAACCATGAAAAGAGATCTTGCGCATACTAAATCATAGCGATGCAACATTTATACCTCACCAGCATATAATTCGTCAACTTGCAATTGATTCGGAGACAGAACTCCTATCTCATCTGCAAAATAATCCTGCAATATTTGGATTACATAGTTCCAAAGTTAGCAGAAGATTGCTCTGTGCTTTAGGGCTACTAAAGCACAATCCCAAAGTAATCATAACTCCTCTTGATGAATTAGTATTTGAACACTCAAGAATCAGTCCCATTATTTTCAAGACGAAGAGACTTGTACAGTGTTGTTACCTTGTCACTGGCCATAAAAACAATTCTGTCTCCTTTCTTTATAGTACCATCAATTACTCGAAAATACACGATAACACCCCTATAGGCATCATAGTAACTGCACAAACAATTTTAGAACCCAAGCAAAAAATCAAAGGCTAAAACAGAACCCAAGTACCATAACGCTGATAATAACAATCCTACTTATATTGCTAAAAACAATTATAATAAATATGATCTGAAGATACAAACCACTGTATTGCAATTGGTTCCAAGAAAAACAACTGGATAACACTATTTTCAACTAGTCAATTATAATATTTTTGTTGATATGAATTTTCTTTTCTCAGAAGACACTTCATAAGAGCCAAAACAGTTTTTATGGTAGAATCGAAGGATAGAAGTACTTCCAAAGTGGGAATAATGGTGTATGAGCTAACTGATACACAATTGTATAAATTTGATGCATCAAGCATTATTTTTTTCCATTTTTTCCGTAAGGATTCATCTTGCATTCTCACTCTCAGTACTCTAACCAAGAATACATCTATTCTGGAAGAGGCGAGGGCCACGTTCTAGGAAAGCATATCTGAAGTACCATGCAAAGTACCGATACACAAAGCGTAGCCGGTATGGGTATGACATGTTGAAATACACATGGTCGTAGATTCTCCCATTCTGCCATTTTAGGGAACAAGACGAGTTATTCATATTTGGTCCTGAAGATATATTATCTGCATAATTGATGTATATCTAGCATTTATACATTTGGTAGTTATTTTGGGCTTTTACCTATTTAGATGTATATCTAGCATTTATACATTTGGTAGTTATTTTGGGCTTTTACCTATTTACAGCATCATGATTATGAGGTCAGTCACATCTTTATATTATTCTTAACTTTTGGAGGACTCCATATAAGGGACTTCTACGGACATTGTTTGAATAAGTTTAGGAAATGTAATGAAGTTCTATTTAGAATTGGCGTGGATGTCTTTACTTATCCCCATATTTTTTATTTCTGGGGCACCTCAGGTGTGGATTCCGAAGATCTTATCTTCTCCATTAATTGTCCTGCATTCATGCCATTTTCTTCTCAGAGATTATTCCTAATATGATACTTAATATGGAGTGCTTGCTTCAATCATAATAAGTATGCAAGAAAGAACTTCAGGTTAGAAATCAACGATCCCAAATAAACTAATTGGAAATGCTAAGAAACCCATAATGAGCGGAACGTAACTTCGGTGTACGTTACAAGAGTCCTACAAAATGAATGAAGTGTAAAAGTGCAACAGAAAATGTAAAATGCATATCAAAATTCTAACCTTATTCCACTGCCCTCTGGGAATGGTTTGCATGAACCACGAACAATATATGCAAGTTACAAAAAATGAAATGTGTTCAAGACAAAGTTCAACCATGATACCTATCAAATATTAAAGCCCTCAAAGGTCTTTCAGCAGTATCAAGAGGTGGGGGAATCCTTTGAACAATTGCACTCAAAATCTCAGAAATACCTATCCCCTCCTACAAAGAAAGACGAGAACAAATAAGAACGCTAAATTCCCCACTTAAAACAAAACAGAGAAAACCTAAATTTGCTTCTGCTTCTCACCATGCAGAAAAGGATGGAACACATTCACTTATATTTGAAAAACAAACCTTTGCTGAGCAGTGGATTGCATTACTACAATCTAAACCAACAACCTGCACAGAAAGTTGTATCAATTAACAACTATTTTCAAGTACGTGATCAATCTACGTCTTGTTTCTTTCCATTTATATCCAAACAGAGGCACCAATAGTACTACATACATAAAACTCAAGAATCGCCAGTTCCATACCACTGAAAAGTTTGGTCTTTGCCAAGTTAAAACTGCGACCAACTTGATGAAAAAAAGAAGAAAGTTCACAAAAGAAAAAAGGCTGTAACATCTAGATTAACATCACTGTTTTGCAGGTGCAAGTTCTTTGTGTGGATTTCCAGTAAAGATCGACATCAAAGCCACGTTTTGCAAGGGACTAGGCCTAGTGGATTTTATTAGCTTTCGTTGAATCCCTCCACTCCTAGAATCACCCCATCAAAACGGGATAATACGTCCTCATAAGGGGTTCAACTTCAACCCGTTACCCATCCAACAAATATAACTGGATTTCATTTTTAAAGAGGGATGTGCACCAACCTCTTCAATCTCCTGGGAAACACGACTTGGTTCAGCACCTGGTAAATCTATTTTATTCAAAACCTGCGGCAGAGATAAATGTTTTACTTAAATTACGTGTATATTCATATTCAGTGAGATAAAATTATGAAATTAAGAGAATGTCCACTACAAAATGCCAACGATAACTGGAACACAACTAATAGGGACAAGAAACAACCACTAGAAAGGAAAAAGTAGAACAGGCCAAAAAGAAAAACTAACTACGAAAACAAAAGTAAATTTTTGAATCATAGAAGGATGAGAAGTGAGAACAAATAGAAATGAAAAGATACAGTACGGGACAGTAAGGAAGTAGAACAAGCCAAAGAGAAAAACAAATTTACAACGCTAACAATTCTTCATACATGTATTTATATCACCATATCCATGAGCAAAACCACCCAACAGATCTCGGCTGACAAACTCAATCAAAAACTCAGGCAGCAGCATAATAGTCTGTACTTTCATTAATAGCTTTTTGGTTGGAATAAAAATCTATCTTTAAACCAAGCGACACCAAGTTGGTGCCACTCAGGTGTACTAGATTTTTTTTGATAAGTAAACAATTATATTAAAGAAAGCATAAAGGGATGCTACCCAAATACAAAAGAGAAGCTACTGACAAAAAGGCCCTATACACCAGCATGAGAAAATAAAAGATCAAACCAATCCAAAAATTGGTCAAGGGAAGGATAACAATCAACCTTGTCCCAACTATACAAGCTATTCACCAAAAAACTTTTAATTCTGAACAGAGGCATTTCTACTCCTTCAAAACATCTATGATTTCTCTCTCGCCAAATAATCCACATCACGCAAATGAAATCAATAGGCCTATGTATAGCTGGCTCCATGTCCTTGTTTGTTTGTTTTCAGTCAATCATGCCACATCATTGCTACACAAAAGCCTTTCTCAATCTCACATCATGAAACCCAGCTGACCAACCCCATAAAACGCTAACTGAAATTTATTTAGATTAGGGTGTTGAAATATGCTTTGAATTGCTATTGAGCGTCCAAACAAGAGTCATGTTGGTCTGGATGACCCAGTACGTGAAGCCCTACCAAAGTTTCTGGGTTTTCATCCAATCGGGAGTCATGTTTATCCAAATGTTGCAGACACAGAACAGACACTTTTAAATCAGTTTGACTTGTTTTTTAGGGCTTTTTCATATGAAGGGTATTGAGGAGTTCTAGGGGTAGTTCCTCGATATTGTTGCCTCTTGGAGAATTACAGATACAACCTGCTCTTTCTAATCTTTTCTCATTGAATAATGAATCCCCTCTCGCTCTTTGCCCGTGGATGTACGTTTAAGCTCACGATTAGAGGAACAACATAAATCCTTATGTGATGTTTGTATATTTACCCTACTGTCATAATATAGTGATACTGTGATAGTATTTCTAATAATTTAAGGTTACACAACGACGCAACACAACAAAAGGAAGGAAAAACAAAAGGAACACGAAGGAGAAACAAAAGGGCCAAAAAGATAAGAAAAACATTAGAAACGGAACCAGAGAGAAGAAGCAGAGATCAAGGTCATCATCATGTACTATATATACTTGTCAATAAATCAAACCTATAAATCAAAATCAAATTGGGGACAAAATAATCACTATCGTCAAATGCATCACAAAGGGTTACATCAAATGCTGAAAGTGGCACCAGAACCGCATTGAATAAACACAACAGCAGTACGGAGGGCCACTCACTGGGATTATTTCTAGGTTGTTTTCCAATGCCAGATAAACATTAGCCAGAGTCTGAGCTTCAACACCCTACAAGTTGAGTTGAAATTTAAAATGAGAAAATTAATTACCAAAGAATACACTAGAGTACTAGACTAAGAAAAAAAACACTAGACTAAGAATAATGTTTTAGTGTAGAATTATGTGTCATTTACGACTAAGAAGATGCTGCTAAGACGAAATCTTCCAAACCAGCATTAAGTCCAAATTCGAATAATAAGGATCATATCCACAACATTGAAGAACAAAAATCTATAGTAGTATCTAAAAGATGTACAGGCAGAACGTGGAATGACTTACCTGAGAAGCGTCCACAACAAGAAGAGCACCCTCGCACGCAGCAAGAGATCGTGAAACCTAGACGTAAAGGAAACAGTAAAACAGTTAATAAATATTTTGCAGCAAAGACTTCTACAAATTAGAACTCTTTCTGACCGAAGTGATTAAACCGTGAGATGTGACAAAGTAGAGAGAACGAATAATGGATGTTCAACTATATAATCCATTGCAGTCCAAATCATTGCTGGTTTAGGAAAATGAATTTGAATACCACCACAGGAAGCAAACCCAGTCCAGAATAGTCAAGTAATCCAGAATCTACTCCATGAAGTCCATTCATGCCAAGATGGGTGACTAACTACAGCAAGAAATGCCAACTACAAGTGGTTTTCCATTGACCAGTTGAGTAATGTGATTAGACACCCTTGGCGATGGTAAAGAGATAAATACAAACCCATATAGCTTCAAGTTTTGGTGTCCAAAACTTGAAGAGAAATCAGCATGATGCATCTTTATTCGAGCAACTACATTCTTGTTGCATTTTAATTTGACTGTCATGACCAAAGCAGATTTGAGAGATGACAAGTGTTATGGGCAGATGCGTTTTAGGGAGGGTCTATCCTAAGTTGAATGGTCCACAGTTTTACGTCTCTAAGTTCAAGCCATCCCATATTCTTTTCCTTCTAGTTCTCTTTGTCCTTGTTTCACAAAAGCTTTTTGGTACCGTCGCCACATAAAACTTCAGCAATTGGATTGCATTGCAATTTGAATATGGAATTTCACATGCTGTAAGGTATAGTAATGATTTTTATCAAACAAAACAATCTTGATCCTCTTTTCTAACTAAGAAACTATTTGTAGATTGTAAGAGAGCTTGTAAAACGAAACTATACTTTGAAGCATGTACCATCTCTTATGAATACACTATACAGGTTATTATCAAAACTAGTTGATATTATTACGACCAGAGGACTCTCTTGAATCTACATGTTCAAAACAATAAGTATCAAATGTTTTACTCATGACGAGAAACTTTCATCATGCAAGGCCCAATTACGACAGTCAACAACAATGACTTGCAAAATCAAATCGCAGTCAGAAAATAAGAATGTTCCCAATTGCCTCACTATCATACCATGATACCAATTCTTATCTTTGAATGATTCACATACCTCGTAAGAGAAGTCCACATGCCCCGGCGTGTCAATAAGATTTAGGCAATACGGTTTATTTTCATAAATAAAGCGCATTCGAGCTGCCTGCAACAAGGCATGAAAAGGAAAATGGAAATGCGGTTGCTTTGGATGACCGAATAATTCATCAGGAAATACTAAATCATAACAAGGATGGTGCTAAATTGCTTTAAACACGGAAAGATATCAATTTCCTCATGCAGTCATTTTTTTATGCAAACCTGAAGTTTGATAGTGATGCCCCTTTCTCTCTCTAGATCCATGTTATCGAGAAACTGTTCCTTCATCTCTCGCCTCTGCACTGTACCAGTATTTTGAAGCAACTTATCTGCCAATGTTGATTTTCCATGGTCAATATGTGCAATAATGCAGAAATTTCTGATATTTGACGTAGGAACCTGCATATGTCTCAAAACAAAAATACCAGTTTCATCAGATTTCCTCTCACAAAGACATACGGAATGAAGGGTAACCATGTTTTCTAAGAAACAAATGTTCGGGGAAAAGCTAGGGAACAATAAAGCTTCAGATCACCTGGCCCTGTAGCAAATGGGAGGCTCAGTGCCAAGGTGATGGAAGCTATAAAACTCTATCCGTATATGTAACCACGTAAGTCTATATAAGTAACTATCTAAGTCTATATAAATTCAACCACCTAACACCTTAACCTTCCCATTACACTTGCTGCAACATCTAAGAAAAATCATCTATTTGGGTGGAGAAAGTGTTCTCACTTTCGGAAAAATCAATTCTGCCATAACCTTTATCGAGAGAGAGGGAGTTCATGATGGTAACTACATAAAGGTTTTAAAATGTTGGTTTTCCTATTGGATCCAATGGTGGAAGGACTACAAAATACACTAAACTTGATCCCAGCTTCATATGGTGAGTCTGTGACTACAAAAGCACTTTACCAAGTAAAGGAGTTGGCACTATGAAGGTTTGTGAATTCTGATCACAGCATTTAGTAGCCAATATTTTCAATTTTTCTGGGAAAATAACAAACTGCTCTAAGCCTCTAACCTAGGAGGTGATGGAAGGGGAGGTTGGGTTTGAACTGGCCAGCTGGACGAGCAGAGTGAAGTGTGACAGCTCTAGTTGACAATACTCAATAGTAGTTCCTCCCGCACAAATCGTACCACAATATTCCCCAAAAAGATCGTCAATTGACTATTTTTCATACAAGCAAATGTACAAGGAACTAAGCTGCCATCCACAGGCCGGGCTGCGGGTCATGACACTCGTTCCAGCTTCCCAAACTTGTTCTTTAGTTCGGTAAGTCAGAACTAAGTGGGAATCTCTGTTCCGCCCATAGAACGTGGCGTTTGGAATCACTCTTCTTGAACTGATGAACGCCAGTTCCATTCTATCATTGAGACAAAAATATAAACAGAAAAAATCATGGGGCTCCATTTCTTCCGCTGTCCACTCTCCTCTACTACCGTTCTTCCCTGCTTCCAACAAGTAGATAGACCCGTATACATGAAGAGTCCGAAGACGTTTAGTTTCTTTAAACAAAGCTACATGAAGGGATAGATTACCTTGAGAAGACGATCTTGACCAACAGTAACATCGAATTCGATGTCAGAGCTTTCTTTTGATTGTTGTATATCAGTAGCCTGGCAAATGATGCGTAGCCTAGGCCGAGCCTTGGCGTTGACATTGTTAACAGAATGACAAGTACGGATCTTTACAGGGATATGGCATCTAGAGAGAGACGGTGAGGAGTTTCTTCTTCTGGTTTGGAGCCGGAGGTGCCGCGGCTGTGGCGTGTTGTTATCGGATAAGGGAAGTATGAAGGAGCGGCAAAACGCCACAGTGGCCATATCACACAATTTTCTGCAAATGGAATTTGATTGATTTTGTTCTGATACTGACGAAGGGGGAAAAGAAAATCACCTAATAAATTTTCATTTCTATTTTTTAATAATTGCTTATCGAGGAGTACATATAAGTATTCAATTAAGGGGTTGTTCTAAAAAAATGTGAGATTTTATCAAATCTTTTCAGGAATGGAAATCTTGATAAAATTTGTTGAACAATCAAGCCTAAGTTAAATTTCACATAGTAATTTCTTATTGAATGAATACATGAAAAATGAATGATTTATTTCCAAATCAAATGTGCGTAAATTGACGTTCACTTAAATTATATTGTAAATAACTCTTCTTTTATGTGACATGAATAAAATTTGTTGTATTTTTCATCCATGAAACTTCTCAAAAAAGAACAAGATGCAATCTAGGTTGCTGGAAAAGGAGTAGTACGACCAAGTGATTTTGGCAAAGAGGGAATATTTTTTTTTTTGGACAAATTAAAATAGTGTTTTGGGTCTAATAATTTTTAAGATTGTGAATTGTATTTTTCAGTTGCAATGAAAGCTCTTAAAAGTATTTACATACCACTATGTACCAAATAGATTTTGCAAAAAGATTTTTTTTAAGATTGAAAAAGTTCACTAATGGGTGATTTTTAAATTCTGTTATTTTTTTGTTTCAGTTTTTAGAAGGTATTTTGAGAACATGCAGTTCACAATGCAAAATGAAGCGGCCAAATAAGCCCAATGTCATTGTTATTATGGAAGCTGTTTAAAAATAAAAAAAAACTGCATTCAATTCATTCAATTTTAAGTTAAAAAAAACTAATGTTCTAACACTGCAAAACTATCACTATTTTAAGCTCCATATAACATAAGTGGGGGCAAATCCAAGATTAAGACTTGAGGGGCACAATGAGAGAATTTTTTTTTTTCATGAAATAGATATATAATACATTTACTTAAGCTTTTTTAGTTTTATCGAATTTTTTTTTTTTCCAAAATGAGAGACAAAATTTTGAGTGCTATTGATAATATGTATCAATAACATGTGATATATATATATATATATATATATATCATCATTGCAATATTCAATTAGTACTATATGTGCATACTGAACCCAAAATAACTTTGTGGACTATACTTAAGTATGTAATATAGATAAATGTACATCTTTTCCCTGAGTTCATAATAGAAACAAAAAATATTGCACCATGCAATTATTTATATTTGGCGGGGCTGGGATGCCGCCCGCCTCTTGATACCTCCTCCGTCCGATAACAAAAGAATAAAGAACTAGTAAGAAGAAGATAAAATAAAATAGAGATGATTGGACGGAAAATAAAACAAAGAAAGGAAATATTACATTTGAATCCTCAAGTTTGACATGACTCACAAATTTAACTCAAAACTTATAATTTCTCAATATAGATCCAATATTATAAACTCCCTATCGTTGGATTTTTTTGTTTTAATTTTTACACTTAATTTAATTTACAATTTAGGTAGAAACTTGAGTACAACATCAACAAAGAAAAGTTATTGAGTGCTCATGTGGCGCCGTCACATGATGTTCCAACACTTTTTCTCTCTTTTCTTCTTACATATATCAACAACTCCTCTCTCTTTTATGTTGAAGATAATTTATTAATAGTTGAAATGTCATTAAATCATTTTGTGGAAGTAATTGGCTGGAATTATAAATTAAATCATAAAATTAAATGTCATTTTTTATTCCAGCTACTTCACAATAATTTGAAGTTTAAAACACTTTTTCTAATTGGAAGATATTGGGAAAATAGTTTGAAAGAAAATCAAATTAGGTGTGTTTGATTTTTAAAAAGGAAATAGATATTAGTTATTTTTCCAAAACAAAGTTACATGAGTTGTATTGTGCCCACTAGTACAATTTGTTGGCCACTCAACTGGGTCACGATGATAAGTTATGAGAATATACACGAGCTAATTACTCTAAACAATTTCTAGAGGCTGATGGGTAATTGTGGTGCAATATGGAAAGGATAAGGGTAGGGGAGGCGATATAGAATGTTGGTGAGGCGGGTAGTAACATGATTTACCGATTAGCAAAGGGAAATGAAGAGGAAGACAAACATATATAGGGTGGCAGGTGGTGGCTTAGTGAGTTAGGTCCTAAAATTGTGATTGTGTAAAGAAGAAAAGGAATAAAAATTTAAAGGTTGAATAAACAAGGTTAGTTAAGTGACAAAATTATCCGGCTTCTGTTAGCATTAAGGGTGATTCTATTTGCAACCCATAATTTACTTCATACAACCCATTTTTACTATTTTCCCCATGCAACCCACTATTTACTCCATACAACCCACTAAATTCACCTAAACTTCCCACAATACCCTTCATCTTAAAAAACCCTAAATCTTCTCTACCACCCATTGCCACCACCAGCCAGTGCCATCACCGGTCGTCGCCGCCACCACCACCCGTCGCCACCACCCACCGCTGATCATCAAAGTTGTAGCGCTGTTCGACACCACCGCCATCCAAGCAAACTGTGAAAATTAGATTTCTGCTCTATATATCTATTTCGGTATGTAAATGTCGAAATACGTCATATTTTTCGACAAGCTAAAGTCGCAAAAAATGATATATTTCGACATCAGTTTGTCGAAACTTATGTTGTCAAATTAAAAAAATTCTTAAGTATCTACTTCGGTATCCAAACATCGAAATAATGTATGAAATTCGACATTAGTTTATCGGAAATCGTAATGCATTTCGACATTAGCTTGTCGAAACATATGCTATCAAAATGCGAATTTTTCAAAGTATCTATTTCGGTGTCCAGATGTCGAATATGTGCACATATTTCGGAGAGTGAATGTTGAAAATATAGTCATTTTTCAGGGTGTGAATGTTGAAATTTTGAGTTATTTTTCCCAGTCGAGTTTTTAGTATTCAAATGGATTCATTTCCTATTCCTTTGATTTACAAGGGAAAAGTGAGGAAAAAGAAGGAGTGGCGATGGCGGGTTGAACGAAGGAGGTGGAAGGAGGTGGGGTATGGCTGGTGGCGATAGGTGGCGGCCATGGCTGATAAGGGGATAAAGGGGGAAGGGGGAGGAACGGGGAAGAAGAAAGAGAGAATTTTTTAGGGGCATTTCAGTCTTTCCACCGTAATAAAAATTGAGGAGTTTTTTGTGGGTTGTATGGAGTAAATTATCGGTTGCAAATAGAATCACCCTAGCATTAATTGGTTAAGCAGGCATCTGGATGGTTCATGTTGTGGAAATGCAGGATTAATGTTGAAAGAATTAAAAAATGAGGGTTGAATATAGGAATCAGTGAAACTTTGGAGATTAAAGTGTAATTGTCAGAGGAAGAAAGAAAAAATCTGGTTGACTTGAGTCGGCGGCCCGATTCAAAATAATACAACTACCGTATTTCTTCGGCTTCACGGAGAGAGAGAGAGAGAGAGAGAGAGAGAGAGAGAGAGAGAGAGAGAGAGAGGACTTTTTCTTCTGCGCCTTTGATTCGTTTTTATGGCTTTACTTTTTTACCATACACAAAACTAATACTACTCCATAAACAATACCTATAAATCAACAGCCCCAAATAGTACAGGTTATAAAATGAGTAGAATAGAAATAGAAGACGAAGAAGAGAGTTGGTGTACATGGTTGGTTTGGTCTTTGATTGATTGATACTAGTAATTCAATTTGAGGGTTTCTTTGAAGGTGGCTGCCGCACTTGTGTTTTTCTTTTGTACGTTTACTGTTCGTCAAATCCTGCAAGATTACATCGGGGCTTCTGCTGCAGCTTAAATAGTACTCCTATGTACTATATGCAATTTTAGTACTCCAATAAACTACTGCTATATATGTAAGTAAATGGCAGCAGCAGGAGGAGGTAAGGACAGTGCAAGGAAATTGAGGGCAGCGGCGGAGACAGCAATAGAGTCAATCGGGTTGGGATATGATCTGGCCGTCGATTTGCGGCTCAAGTACTGCAAGAAGCAACACCATGATGATCCGAGGCTCATCACCATCGACAGCGATGATAAGGTTCGTGACATCACCATCCCGGGTGGAATTTTGATACCCAATGTCTCCAAATCCATCAAGTGCGATAAAGGCGAAAGGTTGCGATTCAGCTCTGATGTTCTCTCCTTCCAACAGGTACAACCCACCTCTACAATCCTTGTCACGATTGTTTTGATTCTTTTCTTCAAGCTGCAACACTAGGCCATTGCATACATAGATCGATTTTTGCGTTGACTTAGTCAAACTTTGCTAATTGTAATTAAGTTTGTGAAAATGAGCAGGCATATCCATTTGTGGGAATTGGATATTCAGTCCTACTTTTCTTCTTTTGCACATGCGAATACTATGAGACTGTTGGCTTATTTGTAAGATATTGTGAAATCCTATTTGGATTACTTTATTGTTTTTCACTTTTTGTTCCGGGATTGCATTTTTTTTCCCTACATACCCTAATGATCAAATGATGTTGTATGGAAATGCCTAACAGCAAATAGTTTGAAATCTTCCTGGTAGCTTAAAACGCTGCCTTCGTCTACTAAACCTAATAGTCTTTAGCAGAAAATAGCTAGGTATTTTATGGACATTGACATGGAGTACAAATAGTGGAAGAAACAGAGATGTATAAGCTTTACTGCTTTAGTAGAGTTAGGCATTGGATTGCCGTACATGACATTATTGTGAAAACTAGCTTGAATTCACATAAATTAAATAAGTGTATGTGCACCTTTAACTCATACATGATTTTTCTTCTGTTTTTAGATGTCAGAGCAGTTTAACCAGGAACTCTCACTTTCTGGTAAAATTCCGACGGGCCATTTTAATGCTGCCTTTGAATTTAGTGGTTGTTGGCAGAAGGATGCTGCGAACACTAAAACCCTTGCTTTTGACGGGGTCATCATAACACTCTACAGCATTGTGCTAGAAAAATCCCAAGTGGCACTGCGGGATCATGTTAAACAAGCTGTGCCATCATCATGGGACCCAGCTGCCTTGGCAAGGTGAGTTCATGGAAATCTGTTGCTAACTTTCGAAATCCTCATTAGAGAACCTCAGGTGCTTCACTCTTGTGATTTTATCTCACATGCAATTTGGATCCAGCGTAGCCAAGGAAAAGGAGCCTGATTTTTGGGGAGAGCCTGACATTGGTGGCAAATTGGATCGGCTTTAACTTAGAGGGGAAACAATAGACTACGATGTAGCACCAAGCCTTGTCTAACTAGTTTTGATACACCTTTTGGACAGTTTTGCGGACACTTGTTTACACCTGACACGCGTCGGACAGGCATCTAACTAGTTTCTATTATCATTTATTTGCTTAGAATTAGGCACTCTCTGGATACCTAGGGACATTGGTGTCCCTCGCTACTTGTCTAAAGCACAACCAGTTTAATGCAAATAAGTTGGAATGCAATGGTTTAAGTGAAAAAGATGTTGGTTATCCCTATTTAATCCCTCTGCTTTAGGTTTTTTGAAAATAATTTATTCTCCTTTAGATTTTTCAAAATTTAGGAACTCTTATGCCTAAAGTTTTTTAATATTTTTTTTCTGAAGGAAGCTTTGTAATTTTTCGAAAGTTACATATCAAGTGACTGTTAATTATGCATTTTGTAGTACACCAGCAAACAGTAGTCTCTGAAATTAATGTTCCTACTTGAATAAGCATTGGAGTACACCTAATCCTTAGTTGTATTTGACCTGAAGATAATGCCCTTTGCTTAATATAATGTTTAGCGAGATAGTTTCTCAGGCATTCAAACATGTGCTGGTATGGTAATTAACTTGATTTTGAATGGTTGTATCAATTTTCAGTAACCCCCACCTGCAAATGGTTGTAATCTATGTAGCACGGACACGGACACGGATACGGATACGGACACTGACACGGCAATTTTGAAAAAAGGGCCACGGACACTACGGGGGACACGGCAATATATATATTAATAAATATATTAATATACATATAAATATTTAAAAAGTTAAAATTTTAAAGATTAATAGTTACAGTTTGACCCCCTAAAAAGTTTAAAAAATTACAATTTGACCCCTGAAAATTAAAAAATTACAGATTGACCCCCAAAATTTTCAAAAAAAATACAGTTTGACCCCTGCCTTGTCCCCCAGCCGTGTCCCCCACGTGTCCCCTACAAAAAATTCAAAATTTTTTGGGGACACGCCACGTGGCGTGTCCCATACGTATCCCGCCGTGTCCCCGTGTCCGATACGCCGATACAGCGACCTCTAGAAGTGTCGGTGCTACATAGGTTGTAATTATTAACCATGTTGTCTAATTGAAGTGGAGATTCTGTCTACTACCAAAGACCTCTTGGTATGATACAGGTACCAGGCTAAAAAATTATATGGAAGGATAATGATGGATGCTTGTATTCATTACCGAAAATGATTATTCTGCTCTTTTCATCAAGATTTTGCTACCTTAGAAATTTGTACCCAAAAAAAGGAAGCTTAGCAATCAGCTACATTTCATTTCTTGTTTTTGTTGTCTGTTTGTGTCTTTGTGCATGTCTAGGTTCATCGAGAAGTTTGGTACCCATGTTATCGTTGGTGTGAAGATGGGGGGAAAGGACGTTGTGTATGTCAAGCAGCAACACTCATCACCTCTCCAACCGGCTGATTTACAGATAAGATTAAAGGAAGAGGCTGACAAGAGGTTTCATGATGGAACTGGACAATACAGTAATGACCCTCGGAAGTTGTATGAGAAAGAAATGGTTTGCTACTGACTAAGCTATTGCACATCCTTTTGTAGTTCCTGATTTTAAAGCTCAAAAGAGGCAAATATACACTGTTCTAGCTCCTTGATGGATGAAATTGTAGTGTTTCATGTAGTAGGGTCCTGTTTTGTCTTTTTGCTTGATGTGTAAGGTTTGTTATGTCTTTGGCACATATAATGCTCTACTAGTGAAAGGCATGTAGAATCTAGATCTTTCTGTAGGAAGTTTGAAACCTAATATACCACATGTATTACAAAATATTAGAATCTATTCGTGTATTCTTCCATTAATTAGGATTACCCATTAGAGAATGTGAAAGTTCATCATAGTTTCATGAACACGAGATAGCAATTTTGTGTACCATTCAGAATTCCTGAAGTTTTATGTAGCTGTATAGGTGTACATGATGGACTATAACGACTAAGAACTATAGTATGAAGGTTACAAGGCTGGTTGCGGTCTACAAAATCTCACAAATAATGGTATGAGTGAAATAAGTTACCATCTGTACATTTCAAGTTAATGATATCAATCAAAGATACACATTTGAGAAGTGAAACCATGTAGTTTCAGTCTTCTTGTATATAAAATTTAGTCATAAATGAGCTCCGGCTTGCGTCATTAGGACATCTAAAGTATGTCCTTTCTGAAGTTTGTTTGGTATTGAGACCGAAAAAATGTCATCTTTATTTCTTTGTTTGGGACAAATATTGTCTTGGTCGAAGAGATGGCTTCAGCATGCTATTGTCTTGGTTATTGTTTTGATTGCTTTGATGGTTATTCCATGTACTCTTTCTAAAGGGCATGCATGTTCCATTGAGGGTAACTTACATCTGTTCTGTATTCTAGCTTGAGATCAAGGATAAAGGGCTGAGCTTCATGGACTCCAGTACATTGAGTTCGTACTCTCCGCATGAGGTAAACATTATTGCAGAAAAGATTTTAAGTTTATCCTCTACTATTGTTTGCCTAATTTAAGAGCCTGATTTTGGCTAAATTGACCCCATGTGCATGTCAGATCTAAAGAACTTGCATCATTCTAATACATCAGTGCATAATCCATAAATATATCTGTTCAAGGTTTCGGGTGACCATGGGACTTGATTTTATTTTCTCGAGCCTTCTGACTATTTCTTTGCATGAAGGACATTACCTTCTTCTGGAAGAGGAGAGGTGGAAACAACCATAAAAATTTCCAACATGACAAGTGGTGTCAGACTGTTCAACTCGAACCTGATGTGATCTCAATGTCTTTCATTCCGATCTCGTCTTTGTTGAGTGGAATTGATGGAAGTGGATTCTTGACCCATGCCATTAATCTCTATCTTCGTTGTAAGTAAGAAAACGTATTTTATTTATGCTATTACCATCAGTATGATTATCAGTTTGTCTGCAGATTTGTCTTCATATAAGTGACTGAAGTAGTCTCGCACGCTTTATTGCAGCACATGGTTGGTTTGTGCTCCCTGGAAAAATAATTCCACCAATTATTATTCAGGGTGAATTTTTTTTTTTGTTCTTTTTCTTTCTAAATCTATTTAAAGCTCTGGTAAACTTGAGGAAGTGGAGAACTAACTTCCAACAAATTACATGTGGTTGATGGTCGTCATTGTCTTAGTGACTCAACTTGAATTTGTATAGGCTTATCGAGCTGTTTGCTACACAAAATTCTATGTCATTTGGTCCCCTGTTGAATCCTGTCTCTCAAATTATAAATAGTCACGCAATAGTAACATACAAAGTTTGAATTTTGGACTTTGAGCATACCAATAAATGTGGTTTTTTTTCTAAACAAGGGAACAACCAACTAAAAGCCAAAATTAGGAAATTAAGGTAGAAATCTATTGGACGTAATTCCCAAGTTAAGCTTAAATTCTTGGGTGCATCCATTTGTGTGGAAAATACAGTTGAAATCTGCAATCACTATCCCTTACTTAGAAGAACTCAATTATGTGAGTAATAGTTTCGGTCAAAATGGGAAATTCATGCCTCATGACCTGCATAGCATTTGTGTTCGGGTGATTCCTCCATCTTCACCAACAATCTTTATGAAGCTTATACTCAGATTGCTAGGTAGATGAAATATGCATCATAGAGTAGTATCTTACAAATGATATGAAAAGGTCGCTTGAGATTAATTGTATTGAAGCAGTTTTTAGTATGACACCCAGGGCATACGAAAATCATGGCATACTCCCCTTCATGAAGGTTTAGTTTCTCAAGTGAACATTAGTATGAAATTTATTTTCTTCATCACTATCTCACAGAGACTATAGGTATGGTAGGCAATAGATTGAAAATACTTAAAG
Organism: Gaultheria prostrata; assembly: GCA_036023075.1. Lineage (NCBI taxonomy): Eukaryota > Viridiplantae > Streptophyta > Magnoliopsida > Ericales > Ericaceae > Gaultheria > Gaultheria prostrata. The sequence goes on from JAXBDA010001557.1 coordinate 21,360, forward strand.
GCGTTAAGTTACTGGTAGTTCCAAAGGCTTAAGCTGTTAGGAAATGGGCCCAAACGATTTATATCAAGTTATCTAACACCCTCGCACACGTGCAATGCCATCTTACACATGGAGATGCAAATATCCATACTGCGAAAATGAATGCAAAGAGGAGAAACATAGTGCAAACGGGGGACAAATGCAAATAGAGAGACTTGAACTCAAGATTTGAGCTCTGATACCATGTTAAGTTCCCAGTAGTCTCAAAAGCTTAAGCTGTTAGGAAATTGGCCCAGGCCAACAATGTATATCAAGCTATCTAACAAATGGATGAGCGGGAGTGGTAAATTAATGACGCCAATAGGCAAGCAAGGGAGTCTAGAGGTAATGGATTAAAGTTAATAAGCTGGTTTTGGGCAAACATCGGGGATAATCTTACAAGTAATGTTAGGTGGGCTTTTGTACGTGCAGATTCTTAGATTTGTATGGAATAAGCATGGTGTGTAGGGTTTTTTTCCCCTGGTAAACGTATTTTGTAGTTTGTGAGTTCGCCATACAGTTAGTTATACATAAAACTTCCATATGAAACATGAAATGCTCTTAGACACCTTGTAAACACGATATTGTCCTAAAAAATAGAAGATACACAGTACAAACATTATTGTTTTGATGTGTCCCGGAGTAATTAGACATGAAAAAATTGGAAGATTCTGATAATTAGACATGAAAAAATTATAAGATTTTGATAATTAGACACAAACCTGTAGACGAGGCCATGTAATGTTGCTCAACTGGATGTTATTAGTAGATTGATTAAAATTGAGCCATTATAGACCCCCCTACGCTAGTAAAACTGTTTCAAAAGTACAATACCACATATAACCACTTTATCATCCTAAACCTACTGGAAAATCAGCAGAAATCAGTGTAAATGGCATGCTTTTCTGGCAACATTAAAGCAAGAAGTTGTGATGGAGAAGAGAAAGAAGAGAAAGGGAAAGAAAGGAGGGAGAAGAAGAAGGCAGTAGGAGAACATTGAGAGATTATTGACTGACAAGCTAAAGTGATATTTTATGAAACTTATGTGAAAGTTCTTTGATCTGATCCAATCGACCCATAGTCTTAGTGATCACATTCTAATGTCCATGGATATGGAGAAGACTTGATTTCATGTCTGTCAAATACTCCTTTTATTCATAGGATGAATGGTGTTTACCGTATGACATAGTAATTTCATGAATAATGCGAGTCTTATTCCTGGTGGTGTACTAAACTCAGCTACGAAGTCATACTTAGCGCACTGGGTTTGAAATACTTATATGTTCATTATTACCATTCCTCCTCCCTGGGAAAGTTAAACTATCTATAATAGGTTCATTGTTTTGGGCTTGTTATGTTTTTTCACTTGTGGTGTTGTAAAAATTTGTCTTAACATTAGTATCTATGTGCTTTTTCGCAATACTTACCTGTAAATTTCTATTTTTCCAATTTCTGGGTTCTTGTACAAAATACCAATTCCTATTACCTTTTTAAAGCAATATAGTTTCACAGTTTGAACCTTTGGTTTCTGAATGCAGATAAACCACCAATTGAAGAACTTCATCAGTTTTTAGAGTTTCAACTTCCAAAGCAATGGGCACCAGTATTTGGTGAGCTTGCTGTTGGTCCCGAGAGGAAGCAAAGTGGTGCATCTTTACAGTTTAGCCTTATGGGCCCCAAGCTGTATGTCAATACTAATTTGGTAACGCTCCTAACAATTTAGAAATATCAATGCCTTTCTTTTCCAAGCCAATTTCTGTTTTTCTTGGCACAGATGATATTCAATTGTTTCTACATGGGATTTCAGTGGATCACCATTGATACTACCTAGGATTACTACTTATGAGAAAGAAGGATAAATATAGTACCCAGTTTTCCATTAGTTTTCTATCAGCATGGTGTTTGGAATATTCTTTTAGACATACAGGCCAAGACAAGGGCTTAGGGCCAGCTTATACAGTTGAGGTAATAAAAACAAAGCTATGTTAGATCCGCAAGGTTTTTGAAATTAAGTAAACCTCGTATTACTTCAAGTTAGCCCAACTTTTTTTAGTCTTGATTTCTTGATTTACTGCATTAATGTGTCGTTTGCATAGCGATCCAGATAAATACGTATATGGTATACACGAGCAGATATATATACATAATAAGGGCAACACACTGACTACGATTGTACATGGCTTAGAATACAACATTCGGGTGCCAAGCTTGATCACTGATATGAATAAGCAGCCCGGTTCACTTGAGCATGAGCCAGCCTGTCGTTTATACAAAATAACGTCTCAATTCATGATAAATAAGATCCGGGATGTGACATGCTTCTAAAGGTTGAACAAGCTATCCATTGATAAGATTTATGTCATGTTGCTTGCATCTTCATCCTATTTCAGTTCCAAAGAAGATTTTATACTTGACGAAAATCCAATTTGAGATTTATTTCATGTTGCGTGCATCTTCAATGTCCTTTTGAATTCCAGGAAGATGCTATCCATTGATAAATTATAGGTTGGTTGGATCCCTTTTTAACAACAATCTATTTGTGTGCCAAGTGAAAATGCTTTTCGTGATGAACTGATTGCTGCATGCACAAATTTGTTGACTACTATGGTGCTGAAATCCATGACAGGTAGATGTGGGTAAGAGGCCGGTTACTGGCTTACGACTCTATTTGGAAGGAAAAAGAAACAACTGCTTGGCAGTTCACATGCAGCACCTTTCCTCCATGCCAGAAAGCTTCCATCTTCAGGATGAACCAAATCGGGGCGGCTCCCGAAATTCTTCTTACGATCGCAGGTACTATGAAAAGGTCCAGTGGAAGAGCTTCTCTCATGTGTGCACCGCTCCTGTTGAATCTAATGAGGAGCTCTCCATTGTTACTGGGGCCCAGTTTGAAGTTAGGGACTCTGGCATGAAGAAAGTTCTTTTCTTACGCCTTCAATTTTCCAAAGTCATGGGAGCTATTGCGGTGAAGAAACCTGAATGGGATGGTTCCCCAGCCTTGGTTCAAAAATCCGGAATTCTCTCAACATTGATGAGCACTCATTTCTCAACAGCTCAAAAACCACCACCACGGCCATCTGACATAAACATAAATTCTGCATTGTATCCTGGTGGGCCACCTGTTCCAGCACATGCGACAAAACTTCTGAGGTTTATTGATACAACGGAGATGACAAGAGGAGCACAAGACCCTCCTGGGTACTGGGTCGTGTCTGGAGCAAGGCTTATGGTCGAGAAAGGTAAGATTTCTCTACGTGTCAAGTATTCTCTCTTGACTGTGGTCTTACCTGATGAAGAGGTTCAATTACAGTTCTAGAATAAGTCTAAAATTGTAGGCGCTTTGGAAAAACGAAAAAACATGAAATAGGGGGTTGGTATTTGTTTCTATGTGCGTGGCAGAAAATACTTTCTTTACAAATCCTGATTTCAAGAAAATGTTGAAATTATATTATTTTGTTGGGAGATCTCTTGTATGAATTTGGTCTCTGTGATTGTCAAACTTTCTTCATGCTGTTGCTGATATTATAGGAAGTAATCTTGTCACTGACTCAAATCCAACGGATTTGGATATCGTGACCGGCCAGTGAGTCTCACCAAAGGCCTCTATTGTCTTTATTTTATTTTATTTTTTTAGAGAGAGAACTTAACAAAGCGAACATAACTAGGTTCCCTTATTCATTATGCTAACAGCAATGTGAGTTACATTTTTCTGTTATTCATTACATGACCATAAGCTTAATAATATAGTACTCGTCCCATCCTTCTAATTCTGATTACCTGAAAGGAAAAAGATTTAAACAACATAAGCCAGTGCTTGTGTGTGAGATTATAAATTATCAGAGTTACATCATCTACTATGGAATTAAAAAAAACTTTTCGTCAATGAAGCATAAGTCATAGAATCAGTTTTTCATGGCTTCAACTGTAACCAAAATCATGGCATGATGAGTTTTTCATGGCTTCAACTGTAACCAAAATTCATAAACAAGCTTGTATATAACATAACATAACATGCTATAAACATATACGATATACCATCTGACGATTACTGCCAGCTATGAGGGAGCGACTCCCAATGCGTACAGAGTGAATTGATCAATTCAGACATTTGGTTGTGCCCCTTTCCATTCCGCCCTTATGACTCTGTTCCCACTAGTATCTTTAACGTCCCCTAGATTCAGGGACATCATCCGGATATATCGATTACTTTTCATAAACTATGTAAAACTTCATAATTTCATGGTAAAATTGCTTACAAAAGAATTCCATGTATTAAATAACATGCTTTCGTAAGATAAGAACATAAATTTTAGAAAATTCATTTTGCTGAGATAATTCATAAGTCACTTTCTTGAGTTCGAAATCTACAGTAAAATCTACTGGGGCATACCGAGTCCAAGAATAACACATTAGCAATTAGAAATGCTAAAATTGTGGTTATTAAGACCTTAACTTTTGTCAACCACTCATAACCGTGGATATAAGAATCAGACATTAGCATTTAAGTTTTGCCACAAGGTATTCTTAGCCATGTACTTAAAGCTTTTGCATTTTCTGGATTCTACTTAGTTACTCTTATTTACATGAAGGTGACAGTTTTAGCTTTATCATTTTTTATTGGTTGCGGCATTAGAATTATGTAAGTTGTACCAAAAAAACTGATTTTTCGAGTATATTACAACTGATTTTTTAAGTGTTAAGCTTTATATAACAATGAGTGAAATCAGAGTTTACTTAATTTTTTAATCAAGAAAACATAACATCCATATATAACTAACAATAGCCACAAAGGCGATTCCGTGCAAAATTATGAGTTAATACGGTTCTTTAGCTTAAGATTGGTAAAATTGAAGCATTGATGGAAAGGGGTAACCTTGGAAAAAGCCATAAGGGAAACTTGAACTAATTTGTATAGTTGTACGATAGTTCTAAAAATAGAACTTTAATTGTCCAATATAAAAACTTTATGGTATTCTTATAGGAAAAACTAATACGTATAGGAAAAAGTAAAACGTAATGGTGAATGGTTATTTTTTAGCTATCTAAACATCTTCTTTCAAATATCGCAACTTTTGAGTTGTTCATGATTGGCTTCTATTCCAATTTTTGTTTTGGGTAATTGTATGATGAGTCGTCCAAAATTTGATGTGTAGTCATCCAGTTTTAGTAAGTAGGTTTGTTTGTAGTCGTCCAAAACTAGCTTTTAGGTTTGTTTGTAGTCAACTAGCTGCTTTTAGTTCAAAACAAGCCTAAAACTTGAGTTCGAGTTTGGTCCGACTATAAAATTAATGAGTCAAACCAAGCCACTAGCTGCTGCGGGAGAAGCTTGGTTCATTTTTAGTCTTAAATTAATCCCAACAAATTAAAGGGTAAAACTATGATCCATTTCTAAATCCATGAATTGATTTGATCACGAATTGTTTTGACCAATCTTACTTTCCCAACTCGATCTAACTCTTCGTTTGCCAGTAAACCAATCTAAAAATACATTTGTCCGAACTTGTGCCAACATTCTAACGTGGTATAGGTGTCTTAGGTGTAGTAATTTTTGTTTTTGATTAACTAGAAGTTTGAAACCTACCTACCTACTGTAAAAAAAAAGGTGTGAATTAAAGGAGAAAATAACAAAGGTTGGTGCAAGTGTGTATGTGTATGTATCTAGGTAGTGAGGAACTCACCTAGGAGCAATTCTCCTCCTCTTTCCTTCTTCTTTCTTTCTCTTTTCCTCTCTCCTTTTCTTCCTATACTCTTGCCGCGTGCGTGGGGTGCTGTGAGAGTGTATCTATTTATACTCGTGGTTTAAGGTCTAGAATTATCTTTTAGGGTCTAACAATGTCCCACAATACTATCCTTTTAAAATCCAACTAAATCTAACAATTAATTAGACAAAGTCAAGTAAAATCTTTGATTCATTAATTGTAGGGTGATTAATAAGGATGCCAACTCACCCACCTCTGGATTACCCTTACTTGCGCCCCAAGACTCATCATTCTCATGTCATGATGCTGCTGAAAACAAATATAATGCACTAACGAGTCCTAGAGGGGGTGAATAGGACGACAATTTAAAAATTAAGTCTAATTAAGATCTATCACAATCACCCAAGCTCCATGAAAATTGCCACAATTGAATATGCGAAGTATAAAGCAATTAAACATAAAGAGACAAGACAGATGATATACGTGGAAACTACTTAGGGTCTAAACACCCTAAGCATAAAACCACGGCCTAATCCTACTTATGCATTCCATAAATCAAAAGGTTTACAAGAATTAACAAGACTAGGAATTACCCAACAAGCCCCTTGTGACACCTAGCTCCAATTCTTGATGTAGTACCCCGTACCCCTCTTTGATTCCATGGACTCCACAAGCACAACCGTCTTGATTTCCGAGTCAACTCGGCATCGGTCCAACCGGCTCAAGTAGGAACCAAGGCAATCAAACATGAGATGAATAACATGATGATGAATGAAGATTTTTATGAAAAATAATCAAACTAGATGTAATCCATGGAGTATTAGAAGATTAATCTAGATTGACAAAATAAATGATCAAACACAAGGTTTAAATCATATAATGCATCAAGAACCCACAATAGATAAAAGACTTGATTTTTAGTGAAGATTCTTAGATGAAAACAATCAATCTAGAGCAAATACATGGTGAACAAAAGTATTGCACTAGATTGACAAGAAAGATGATCAAACACTAAGTTTTAAATCATGCTTAAAGCAGCTAAACACACGAATATATAAAAAGAATGTTTCTTGATGATGCAATGAATATTTTGACAAGAATCAACCTAGTGCATATACATAGATATTAGAATATAGCACTAGAATGAATAAAAGATGATCAAATCAAAGTAGAAATCATCTCTAAAGCATAGAACCTCATGATCAAATGAAGGAGAAGTGTTTCTCTCTCTAAGGTGGGCTAATGCTCTCAAAATCTAACCTAGAAGAGTGAAAAATATGATTATATAGTGCCAAGGTCGGAGCCCTAAAGAGGGCCAATGAGAAAACGCCACATATTCATGAAAATCGCGTTGCGCTTGAACTGTGCTTGCAAAATAGCTAACAAGCGATATCTAGCGCAGCAGAATATGCAAGGCAAAATCACGTGGCGCTTGATAACAGTACGGGCGCCACGACAAGCGCTCATCAAGCGCTGCACTCTGAACAAAGAAACCTGAAGTGCTAGATAAGCTCCAGTAGCGCTAAACGTGCGCTGCGCTCAGAACCCTTTTAAAAATGTTTCATGCCTTAGCAAATTTTTCTCTTTTAAAACCAAAGACAAAACAAGAAATCCAATGCCATATAAAACAAGATTTTTCCATGAGACCTATAATCAAATTAACTAATATGATGCATGGAAAAACTTGAACATGAAATGCATTATACCTCTTGTCATCGAAATCCATGCGTTCTTCATGGCAACGGCTTTTCAACAATTCTTGATCCCTCGGGCGGAGCATCTAGACTCAAAACACTAAAAGACCTACCAAACCCAAATGGAAAAAGAACAAAATACATACTCCAATGGTTTGTCAGAATCCGGAAATGCCAAACACACTAACAGCTGCTAACAGGGTCGAAATGGTATATGAAAATACTTTAAGAAAAATTGACGCATTCAGGATTGCATGGGGGATGCTAGCTAGTGAATGTTTTGGTCTGCCACATGATTAAGAAACTAGATGTGCTTATGGATGACATACAATCCTAAAGCCTGCTTTCGGATCTTGGATTAGTGGAAAAGAGTAAAATCCAAAGTGAGAAAATATTTAAAGGAGAGTTACATTTATTTCTTTCTCGCCTCTATGAGTTTATTTTCCACAAGTCACGAGTAATAATCTGAGCACATGATTTTTCTCTCTATACCCAAGTTCTACTATCTTTCTTTCCCCGCCAATACTTTATCTAAAATACACCGTTGAGAGCATTTTCAGCAGAGTTTACAAACACCAAATTTATTACCTCTGACAGGTTTTAAGTGCTCCAGCAGGTTTCAGGTTTTGCTACCTCTGAAATGTTGGCTGCTTATATAATTTTCGGGATTATGACGGGACTAAATTAAAGATTTGAACAGTTTGTAAACACCACAAATAAAACAATACTAGTAGTAAAATAAATCAAATGGCCAGAATTAAATACGGGGTGTTGTTGGTATTATTGAAAGTCAGAATGTGAACATAAGTATTTAAACTCAATAGGATGGGAACCTAAATAAGTCTATGAAACTGGACCGTATTTAACTCCCCCAATGTATTAGCTATATCTTATAGGAGTATTTAAACAAAATACTAGAGAACATTTTAAATAAATTTCTTTTATAAAATATATTATCATATTTCATACTAAATTGCTGTACATATTTACAGATATAACATGTATCATATATGGGATCATGATATAATAAGGACTCCCTTACGGATCTCCTCCATGAGGATCACCTTTTTTTTGACTTTTCGGACCAAATTTTGACGATCCGAACCGCTCAATGTGTTTAAAACGTGTTTTCCAAGGCCCTAGCGAGAAATCGCAAAAAAAAAATACATGAAAGAGCTTCGTCCGAGTAGTTTTTCATAATAACCGTACATATATAGTTTATCGAAACATGCTTGGATGAAACCCTTCCGGGAATTTTCTTTGGGCGATTCCTCGTGGTGGCTCTTAAAAACATGTTTTAAACACATTGAATGGTTCAGATCGTCAAGATTCGACCCCTTTTCATGAGGTTCTTACGAAATTTCCGTAAGGGAGTCCTTATTAGATCATGATTCATCATATATGTATATATTATTTAGACATATTATGTAAGTTTATAGCCCGAGACAACAAAATAAAAGCTCCCACAAACAACAAGGCCAACCCAACAACCTAAGCAAAACATCCTAACAAAGACACAAGATAACTCCCCATCAAAGCAGCTGAAAAGAATTTAACAACCAAACCCTCAATGCCGAACTACGACACTTGCAAAACAAAGGTTAGGCACAAGACGACAGACAAATCATGATAAAGTACGACGTTGAGGGCTACGATAGGTGTAAGGGTCAGCCCAACAATCCTCAATAACCCTCTCCAGTTTACGTTTCATCCGGGTGTAGCCTTGCATAGCCGTCACACCACTACCTCAGGCTTGCCGTTAGCACTAATCTTTCATTGCCGCTAACCAGCATGCTTAGCAGGAGAAGAGTCAAGGTCCCTGAGCCGATGACACCGAAAAGCCACAATCCATTTAGACCTCAAGTTCCTTGGACCAGTCACCATTTCCTGAAACGCCTCTTCCACCCCAGAAGATGAAGAAGTCTCGGAGATAATGTGACGAGATTCAAGCACAGGAGAAGCTGACACACAACTAGACTGCTCTTCTTTCATCAAAGGGTAACTTAGAGATTTAAGCACTCCAGCCGTAAAACCATCCTCATCATGAGTACTATGACAAACCTCCGGAAGCACTTCATTGTCAGGTAAGGCAAGAGAGTTGGCAACAGAAGCAGGCTCAAAAACTTTAACCTCAACTGCCGAAAGACTTGGTGTATGGAAGAAATTAAACTTCCATTCTCGTTTAGACAAGGCACTGCAGTTAACGAGAAGACAATCACGACCCCTCATAATAACATTTTTCCTGCGTTGACAACTCCCCGGAATAGGCCGAACCGTACCTCCAGGATGTCCCCAAACCATTCCAGCCTCGTCAATCTTCAAAGAGGAACCAAGGCCTTCGGGAAGAGGGCAACAGGATGCCTCAGGGGTCATAGTAAGCAAACTAGAAGAGTTCTCTCCCACGCTAGTGGAGTGAGACGACTCTCCAACCTCAAAACTAGGAGAATTCTTAACCATCCGAGAAGGACCCCCACAATCTACCGGAACCACCTCCATATCCTCCGAATCGGAATAGTCCAAAGCATCACACACTTCCTCCAACGGCTCATAATTCGGATCAAATAGTTCACATAACTTAGCTTTAACAGCTACCCTACCTATCACAGCTCGCGAGGCTGCAACCAAATCACAACCAAATGATCGGAAAACATGTCAGAATCTCATCTCTTTCTATGGGGTCCAAATCATAATGAAATTTGTCAAAGGCGAACACCAAAGGCTGCCCTCTTGAGCATCACCCAAGGAATGAACTATACCCTTACCCTTGGCCTCCTTGATAGAAGACGGGTCCTAAGGGAATCGCTCGAAAACCCATTCCTCACCCGAATTCCTTTGGCCATCATAGAAAATCAAAAACAGCCCACACACACAGAACAGCAGAAATCACCGGAACAAACAAGAACAAACTAACTCGATATCCACAAAAATAAACCGAGTAACCAGTGGAGCAGATTATCCAGAAGATCAAAATAAAAAAACCTGGTATTCAACTCGGTAATCAGCGTGTTGACAACTAGTTATGCAATCAGAGGTCTCATTAACTGGTTAATCTGATAATGAAGCCCGAGTGTTCCACTTTATTAAGCCGCAACATTAACTGGTTAATCTGATAATGAAGCCCGGCTTAATAACTAGTTATATAGTAAGGGGTCTCACTACTTCTCTCAGCCGTCCACTGTCACAATAAGCCGCAACATTAACTGGTTAATCTGACAATGAAGACAATGATGCATGTTTACCGTATACGCTTGTACTTTCGTTTACTTATAATAATTGGGACATGTTTGATTTCGAATGTCTGACTTCTGTCGATTACTTAGAGCCTAGGGGGCAACCTCATACCTCAATGCTTGTCTTGTGTGTGCGTGTTTGTGTGTATTACTAGGCTTCAAAAATCCTGTGTGTTAATGTGATTGTTATAAACAAATAAAAGAACATCTTAATTAAACCGATAATGGAAACTCCTTCAAAGTAATTTTCCTTGTATTCATTTGCATCATAAAGTGAATTCCTTGTAATCAACAAAGAATGAACAGTAAAAGGGTCAGATCCTGAACTTCTATTGTTAAACCCCTGGAAATTGAAAAACAAAGTAAAAACGAGACAAAGAAACAACTTCGACATTGGATAATATGGGCACTCGAAAAAATTAGAAGTGATACTGCAATTCTATTTCCAATACGGATGCACATGTACTTCATTTATAAGGTGGAGACACCTGCCTGCAGTTAAACAAATATGAGATATCAACTGACAAATTGAAAAACAAAAATGAAAATACGTAGAAACTCTGTATCCAATGATAAGAAGCACAAAATGGGGTCTCACATCTGTAATTATAAACTTGTCCGACAAACTTAGTGATGGCAACAACCACTGTGACAGATATATTGGCGAATTATGATGCTTGCTGTCTTCATCTTCAACACAACAAAAACAAAAGAATTCTCATTCAGTGAAGAAATGCTCAGAAACCAGTCATTTCTACTAAGAATGAAAAAGAAAAGACAAGAAAAAAAGAGAACATGTTTGGGCAGCAAATCCTGCTTTCTAACCTGAAGCTCGTACAAGTACTCTGTGTGTGACAAAGGACTGCAGCAAATCAAATGCATAAAATTGTAAGGATATCAACGAAATTATATGGATGCATCGCCATAAATACTTGCGAACAAAACAGTGAGCTGAAGAGTTTTGGGACTAACAATATTGCAAAGTCTACAGTATCTCGCTATTTTCTAAGATTGGTTTTCAGCTGCAGATAGGATTCATCATTCATGTGAATAAGAAATTCTGGTTCAATTGCAATTAATGATTAACCCACTCCATACGCTTCCCAACAGAGGTATATAAAGTGGAAATATACTCGTTTTCTTTTTCACTGTTACTGGCCAACTGTAATCATCAAAGGTAATGCAGTCCAACATAACCAATTTTTCTCCATGAGGTTCAAATTTGAGATCAAAATTTTAGTTTCATATTGAACAACACATCGAATGAGAGCACAAGACAACTAAATATATGCTTTCCTCAGCTTTCTGTCATCAGTAAAATCCACAATACAAAAATAATCAGCAGTCGTCATAAACCTTCAAGATGAAACTTTGCAACTTTGTAAACAAAGAAAAGATGGAGAAAGAATTACCAACAAAAAAATACCTGCCAGATTGAAGGCATGTAGTCGCGATATGGAAGTTTTTTTGGACCACTCCCAACTGTTCTCATAGCTGAGGAATTCGCTGAAGACCATTTTTGGGAATTCCTGTGACAAATATTTGCTCAATATTTCAGTGTAATATATCATATACAATAATCTTCCCTGCAAATAGCACAATTTTGTGTAAAGACATGTCGTTTTGGGGACAAGCAGAAAATAAAGGGGGATATAGTCTTCCTTTAGGACGACGCCCTTCCAAGAAAAAAGAATGTTTCTTTGTTTTTGTGTATAAGCAAGAATATCGTATCTAAGGTAAAAAGGGGAGTGAATTGAACTCTAAACTTTAATGAAATTGGAACAAGCACCTAACTACTTGGGCTAGCTTGCAATTGCCGGAGAAAAAGGAACGATTTGTATGCCCTCTGCGTAGGGTAGAGGGACATCTTCATGGAAAAGGAAGAATATAAAGAAAGGAGCAAATTGAATAATTGAAAAACCAAGACTTTGTCCACTTTGGTTTTCCAGAACACCCCTTCTCTCAGCGCGGTCCCCAATAAGTTTTCTCTTCAATTATTACCCTCTCTCTCTCTCTCTCTCTCTCTCTCTCTCTCTCTCTCCATTCATTACCCCAAAAACCTCCTCAAAAAACTAAACCAAACAAAGTCCAAAATACCAGTATGTTTACTTATTCATACATGGTTCCACCACAATCTTCAAAACATTCCGTCATTTAAATACATGTCACAATTTCGTGTGCTTTTCAAACACAGGAATAAAATAAAAGAAAACAGAAACATTTAGGTCATTTGTGGAGGAACCGACACAGATCTCTATCAGATCTTTTGATGAATTACCTTTCCCCAAGATTTGCTGCTTTTGTAGCTAAAACAAGCATGGGATGCACCAGCAAAAGTTTTCTGATCTCCTGAATTATGCTTTCTGACACACTTTGAAGAGTGTGACATTTCCTGCACGCAAAACATGAACTGTATATCAGATACACTGATCTGAGTACTTAGATCGTAAGGTCGCTACAGATAGTGGAAGAACACATACGTACATGCATCAGACAAAAGAACGAACATTTTTTTCGCCGCTGAATAAAAGGACATATAAGGTGTACATACGAAAGGGTAGAAAATGAGTTTGAAGTCTAAACTAGTAATGGGTGTTAAATGACATTGAACTTAAGAGTGAATTTTTTTTTTATCGGCAAAAAAATTTGTTGAGGAACTTGATAGATGCTTGCGACCCAACTTTGCATTATAGAATAGGCTTGCCCGAAGCGTAGGGCTAGGTTTCGCGTAGCATGATACCCGGTAAGAACGGGGTCGAATCCACAGAGACCGAATGCACCTTGTGTGGGAGTTGACTTGCGAGTGAGGTTTGCCGCTTTAAAGGCCAACGTAGTTGTGTTTCGGGGGTGAAATTCTCTTAACTTCGAGAAGACTTGGAAAGATTAAAAAGACTGATTAAAACTAAGGCTAAGTCTAGTGGATTTTAATGACCACAACTTAGGCTAATCCGTTCCTCTCTTGATAACCGGCTCGGGACATCGTCAAATGCTCCCGAGCGGAAGAACTAAAGACTAAAACAATTTTACTAGAAAAGGTGTTTAGCAAAGATTAGGGTTCTTTGATCCATTTGGCAAACATTCAAATTGACATTGCTCCAAGCATCACACGTGCCAAGGCGAATAACCATTGGCTACGAGAGATCAAGGAGATTAACAAATCCAAATTTTGATACATAAAACTGAACCTAACACTTCGTGAAACAAGCGATGTTTGCTTTTAACCAAAAAGAACGGATTAAACCCAAGTCATGGAGTGTTAATCACCCCATGACTTAGCCTATTTAAACTACTCAAACCATTATAGAAAACATGACTAGAAAGTTAAAAGAAATAAAGAACAAGACATACATGAAAATAAACTTGATTTATATAAGGATCTAAGTACGGGTTACAACTTTAATTGACCAGAAATTAACCGAAACTAAAAACTTACTAGAGTTCTTGAAGGAAAATGAGCATGAAAAGCTATGGAGGAAGAAAGACTTAAAGTAGTTTTAGAGCTAGGTGAGAGAAGCAGGTGAAAGAGGGAGAGAGTTGGCTATATATACAAAAGCCACTCTTTCTCTACAAAATATCCTAAAAAGTTACTAGAAGTCGAGGCTTTCCATAAGTGGAAAGAAATAAAGTAAGCAAAAAGTTGTCTTTAAACGCCAGAAAAGTGACCAAGTATCGATGCCAACTACATAGATATCGATACCTATCGCTCTGTATTTCTTGGGTGCAAAGGTATCGATACCTCCCTTGGATTCTTGGGAGCACAACTACAAAGCTTCCCGAGCCTTAGCCAAATCTTCATTTCTTGGCTCTTGAGGCCAGGTAGTGGGATGCCATGGAGCACTTGGCCCCCTTGGATTCTCGGGATGCGTCCCGAAGCGCTTCAAAACACTCTTAAATCACTCGTTTAACCTGAGACTTACAAAAACATACCCACGCACAATATTAAGCTATTCAAAAGGTTTAAGCGTGAAAGTGTATGCAAAACGGGATAGATAAGCCCGGATATATACAATATTAGGGGCTTATCAATAGGGGTACATCAAGTGTGGGGTAAAGGGAAAGGGAAAGGGAAGGGGAATCCAACCAAGGTTGGATGGCCAAAAGGGACAAAGCTCAAAACAAGCTCATAACACCTGGGGGCCAATGCCCAAACTAAAGGCCTAAAATGCCCAGATAATACAATACAACACAACATAGAACCCAAAGGTATAAAACCCAGATCAACCAATTAAAGCCCACACCCAAAATACCCAAAACCAAACCCTACTCAGCTGAATAACTTCCATACCACCGCCAACCACCACCAACAGACAGGGCACCACCACCAACCGGAACATCAGACCAGCACCACCAAGCCACCACCGACAATCACCACCACTGGAAAGATGTTAGGACCACAAAACCCCGCCACTATCGTAGAAGCTCAACCAAAGCCGTTAGGCGAAACTAGGGACACCGAAGAAATGAAACCCACAGCAAGAGACCAATGCCAGAATGCCTTCCCTCACGCCGTTAGGCAAAACCTCGGAAAACCCAAGAGAAATCCGACCGGTGAAGCACACCGGAGACGAAGCCAATCCGTGAGGGGGGAGACGCCAACCGCACGACAGAGAACAGAAAAACACAGCTAAACAAGATTGGGGGTTGAAAAAAGAGAGGGAGGAGGAGAAAGATAAAGATCCCGAGAACTCTTACCAAGACTGCCCTCGTCGCCGTCCGGGAACCACAAGGCGATCGTCGACCGAAATCAGCACACAAAGGCGATCAGCAAAACCCATCCGTCGAGGACCATGACATCGGCAACAACCCAGCAGAAATGCCGCCTCCAACCATCAAGAAGCTTAGCCGATCAATATTTGAATAGGTAGGAAAAAGAAAGATCAGAAAAAGGATGGGGTGGGGAAGGAGGATGGATAGAGAGAGGGGGGGAGGGGGGAAGGGAGGAAGTGGAGGCCCGGGGGAGGAAGGGAGAGAGTTTTAGAGAGGGAAGGTTTGTGAGATTGACCTCATACTTTCCTCCTCCTCTCTTTTTCCCTTTATTTAAGAGTGAATATTTCTACCTCAAAAGGAAGAGGAAGGCCTTAGGGTTTGTTTGGAACCGATTGGCTACGTTGCTGAACTAGGGCCTGTCTTCAGTATGTAAGAATGACTTGTTTGCTTTATGAAAGGAAGGGGATCATCAAAACAGCAAATTTACCTCTTTCTAATAACTAGCCCAAGATAAACACATGAATAGAGATCTTATCCCAACAATACAACCCTGGACCCAAAGGCACATCCACAAAATTTTGTGGAATTATCAGATTACATCATAAGCAACCAACTAATCCCAAGAGAAAGACAACGAAAGTCCAATACCAGAACTTGATGAAACTATAGAAACAAATGGCTCAATGGCATTCCCAATTTACCCCCACAGCTGCAGTTTTAAAAAGGAAAACAGAAAAAGTGGTTGAGATGGTGGAGGGGTTGAGAAAAGAATAGTTGAGATGCTACCCTAGGAGTTAAAATGATCCCATTGATTTAATTACCTGGTAGTGCCCTTTATCGCCACCGATGTTGAAGCCCGATCAATCCAGTAAAAAGCTCCAATGCTGGAACAAAGAAGTTGAAGAATCAGATCCCACAGATTCATCAAACTAATTTCCTTGAATATTATTTCAAGTACAACAAAACTTCCACAAGTTCACAATGCAGTAATGTTCGGGTCGAAACCAAGAAACTATGGTTATTCCTTTATACATTGCTATTCAGTATTCTGCATCAAATGAGGTGATTTAGAATACTCAAAGAATTTGGTAATGAAAGTTCATCACATTCACACATTTTTAGAACTCGATATTCTTTTCTCCTTGCCAGAAACTCTATAGGTCCAGAATGAAAACCATCTCTGGATTTGTTTTTTTTTCCTGTTTTTTTTTTCTTTTGATTTTTAGGAGCATATTAAATGAAGTGACTTTTAAAGCTGCAATTATTCTTCATGTGGAACTTGTTGCCGCACATGTTCCGGGAAAAATAGTGTTGCTTCAAATGATTTGCAGAATAGAATATTGACAGGAAACCATGAACCAAAATACCAGTATAGAATCGCAACAGCTTATTTGTATGAACACAAACCTATCAATCATAAGGAAATGAACATCAACTCCATGAGTTTCTCTTTCCTTTTGGAGCTGGTAATGCAGTGTCTGTAATTCGAAAAGATGAACGAACAAAGCAAGATCAAGAACATTCGCACTGACTATCTTATAAGAAATAAAACACACACTCTCAATTTCTATCTTTGAAATAATCTATCATCAAACAACAGAGAAGCACTAAAGAAACTAAAGGGCATAAGTCAAGTACCCTGCGTAAGCAAGGCATTTCTGCTCATGAGTTTGCTTTCACTGATCTTTCGTACGAATCATATCAGAGGCTAATTACACCAATTACTGAAAACATAACTTCCTACAGTTTCACAATCACTTCCCTGGCTCGCCATCATCATCACAACGGCCGATTTAATTTTTACCCCTCAATCCCTCATCATTGTCAAAATAGAGCAATCTTTATTCATCAGCAACATCGAATGCCTACCTGCCTATACTTCAAAAGGTGAGTTTTGAGAGAATCACAATGTGAAATCAGAATCCCAAACTATACTGTCCCCACCACTTTGTTAAGTGCCATGGGCAGAAACATAAGGAAATTAAAGACTGAGTTTTTTATCTTAACTTCATCTCCTTCTCATCACAACTAACCATATATCGTGGGGAACAGATACATGAGTTGGATAACAGAAACAATGAACAAGGTTTACTAGGAGTCGGATAATTTAGAACCTTTATTCTACTATGCAATAGCCAACCATAAGTGGAGGAGCTTCTCACCTTGAGAGTGGAAAGGAATTCTAAGCTATCATAACAACGGACATATAAGAACCGTCTCATACATGAGGAAAACAATTCTCTGTCACACTCAATATGGGAGCCCTTCTTTTGGTTACAATTGAAAACGTCAGCGTCTCCTTGCACCCAATTAGGATTAGCCCTTGTTCCTTCAATAACACAATCATTTGCTGAAGTATTTGAACGAATACAATTTTACAGACAAGTTAATGAAGGTTACTAGCACAGAATAACACAGCAAAAAATACAAAGTAAATGATAGTGCGGCTGAAGTTTATTTTGGGATGTATGCCCTCTTCAATGCTCAAACCAATTAGATTCATTCCAATATCATAAGGCTGAACTTACAGTTGTTTTTTTCTACATATTTATCGCAAGTCATATTTTAGATTCATTCCTCACAAATCAAATAACACTTCAGATCACATAATTCTATTTGCAAATTACTTTGAGATGTACGTGTAGATTAATTTGCAATACAACTAAACACATCTCCAGTCATTAGTTCCTTAAATGGGAGAAAAACAAAATAATGATAATAAAAACAGAAATAAAAAAAAAAAAATCTGAGCAGATTCATCTCCATTGAGAGGACCTAAAACAGGCACAATTAGAGAAGGGGTGGGAAGCGGAAAACTATTTGTAGATTCAGGGTAAAACAATTTTACATGGACAAAAAAACCCCTCCCCTTAAAATTCTTCACAAATAAACCACACCGCAAATCAAACGTCGATCTCCCCCTCTGCCCCTCTCGCTCTGAGATCTCTCTCCTTTGCTGATTGGTCTCTGAGCAAGAACCATACGAACATAGCGCAGGTACCTTCTCTCTCTCTCTCTCTCTATAATTTCTCACACAGAATTACCAGAAGAGAGAGAAACAGAACTGGGTTCTGTCAAGTTGCCAACAAAGAGGCGGTTATGGGTTTGATTCAGATGGTACAATATATGAGTATGCCAATTAGGGCCAGGTTTACAGTGATATTTCAAGGTGAGGAGGAAAGAAGGTTGTGGTGGCACACAGTTCTTTTTTTTTTTTTGGCTGACAATCTCTATTCCAAAAAAATGATTTAGACCTCACACTGCCAAGGCTAGCTGGACTAAAAGAGTGCAATGATTTCATTCTAGAGAGCAACGGTATTTAATGAAGAGTGCAACGTATTTTTACTACGAGTGCAATGCTGACAAACTCGATTAAAAACGGTTGATTTAGACCTCACATTGCCAAGGCCAGCTCGACTAAGGTGATAGCAATGGTTTTCTAGAGTGCAACGGTCATTAATGAAGAGTGCAGTGTATTTTTACCAAGAGTGCAATGCTGACAAACTCGATTAAAAAAAGTTGATTTAAACCTCACATTGCCAAGGCTAGATGGACTAACGTGAGTGCAATGGTTTTATTTTAGAGTGCAATGGTTTTATTTTAGAGTGCAACGGTGGTTAATGAAGAGTGCAATGTATTTTTACCAAGAGTGCAATGCTGACAAACTCAATTCAAAAAAGTAGATTTAAACCTCACATTGCCAAGGCCAGCTGGACTAAGGTGATAGCAATGGTTTTATTTTAGAGTGCAACTTTAGTTAAGAAAGAGTGCAATGCATTTTTACTAAGAGTGCAATGCTGACAATCCCAATTCTAAAAAGTTGATTTAGACCATCACCTGAGGGGTAATTTCGTCCATCACTATGGTGGTGCCGCTTATGTGGAATTATTTTTTTCCTTGTCATGCCTGAGGTGATTCCCAAAAAGTGTCATGTACGTGCAAATGTTTGCCCCTTTTCCCACTTTACTGCAATTTCCACATTAGAGAACTACAGAAGCAATATCTGTTCAAAAAAAGAACTACAGAAGCAATATCACTAGCAGCACCCAGTCAGCAATGCTTAACCAGCAGCAGACTAGTTAGAATTCCACTCTTTCACCTTCCCATGTAGCAGCGAATGTCCTCTTGTCCCTTCTAAACTGACGTTCAGCATTTCTCTAATCCCAACCAGCCCTAATAATCTTATAACCGATCCATGCTTCACCCAAGGAACAGAATTTTATTTTGTTTCTCTAGAAACAGCCAGATGTTTCTATTTCTGTGATACCTGAAATGGAACATTCGTGGAATTCCAAAATTCCAATGTACCGAAACATCTTGAAATTTGCTAACCATACTCGAAAATCTTGAAATTGTGCTAACCATACTCAAACATTCAGCTGTTACCTACTAGAAATAACCAATTCCATACACTACAAATTCTTTTGACATTATGCTTATGTTCCATCTACATTTGGCATTTGCAATATCTTTCCACATTTTTTCCAGAACCTTTGATCCTGGAAGAAGATATTAGACCTGTGTTGAATCCTTTAATCCTATTATTCATTAAACACACACCCCAAACAAATAAAAGAAAAGGTTGTTATTTTGTCCACTAAGAAGCAGATATAAGAGTCACGTTCAACCCTTTACTCCATTAATTTGTCAAACCAGCACTCAATAAGGAGTAGCAATCCTATTCCTAGGCGTTGCTGAAAGCAGCCTCAGGGATTTAAAAGGGGGAAAGAATAGCAAGCAAAGGAAATAAATGTTTAAATGAATAGCTGAAGCTTCAAAATCAGTTCTTCTCTAACAATATCATTTCGAAAGCAGAAATAAAGGCTTTAACCAAAAGAGATTAAGAGAATACCGAGGACATCCTTCTAATGAGGACCCTACAAAATCACTTCATAAATTTTGCAAGAACATCAATGTTTCTTTGAAAAAGGCACATAATTATCAAGAAGATTAGGCCCAAAAAAACAAAAGTTAAAGAACGAATAGATACATAAATTCTATACTAGCAAAAGGACGGGATATAGCTTACCATTAGCTTCCATGATTCGGTGCTTTAGTGCTTGTGAAAGACGTAAAATCTCAAAGCGACAATCCAAGTCAAAGAACATCACTAAATTCCCCAGGCCTCCATATTTCACACCATTCCACTCCTTGGGAAGAATGCAACTGACAGCAGCCTAATTATGAGAGCATAAGCTATGAGATTTTATCACAGAGGATGTTGTTAAAACATCATTAAGGTCTCTTGTTGGAGCCTCCAAGCAATTGCATGTCCGAAAATGCAATTAGAAGTCTGAACAAAATCCGAACAACAATCATCACCGTGTATATTTTGGTAGTCATTCCTCTGACATCCCTATAAAGTCACGGACTTCATGCCTCAAGGATGCTCCAAGTTTAACTCAGACATAGCTCCTTTGGGTGATAGGTATTTGATTTATCGTATTTGGTTGATGGTTAAAAAATAAACCATGAAAGTATTATTATGTAAGTGAGACATGTAACTGATGTAAAAACCTAATTTGTTGTAAAGGGTATCAACTATTTATCTGTTTTCTCAACACAAACAAACTGAAGAATATCACTTCAGGATCAGTCCCGCGGAGGCAATTTTGGAACGTTGGTCTCTGCTTCTTTTAAATTGTTAAAGACTGACACCCAGATCAAACATGTACTATGTTTTTAGTTGAATATTACAAAATTTCTTCCCCAATTGTGTTGCTCTGGAAAGCCTCAGAAATAGATTATTTAAAAATAAATAAAAATAAAATAATAGAATAGAGAAATGAGGGAGAAAAAAGGAGAATATTCATCGGCAGCAGCAGCAGAAGCAGAAGCAATAGGAGTACCTGTATTAAGAGGTGGGTTTTGGAAGAAGGAGAAGCGCCGACGATCTCAACAACGTTGCCTAAGCGAAGAGGAACCCTATCAAGGGGAGGAGGAAGAAGAACCAGGGACAAGGGATGCTCCCTCATAACCCTCGATAGCATTGCTTTTGCACTCTCTATTCCTTCTAACCATCCTTCCGCCACTTCTTCTCCCATAAAATTATACACTCCGCTGCTGCTGTATTTATATCTCCCTTGTTTTACTTCTCTCCTGTTTTCCCTTCCTACTTTATCGTACTTTTAGCAGTTAAAGTAAGCCAGTAACTCGCATCACAAGGAGGAGTTTTTCAGTGCCGAGCGGCATCATTCGTGGTGTTCGAGTGTACATCTCCGCCATCCTAAATACTTTTGAATGGTCCAAATTTAGAGAGAGAAGAGAGTGAGATAAATTTGAACTATTCAAAACACTTTTGAACGGCCGTACGTGTACGCACAGATAACACATGGTGCCTGCTCAGCATAGAAAAAAAAATTCCATCACAACATGCCGCAAGAAAGCAGACATTATACAATACCAGCAGTTGCATTTCCGGAGTAGCCACCCCAATCCACCTCGAGTGCGATTTTGTTTGGAGGTAGAGTTGCGTGTTAGTTGGCTCGGATATCCGGCTATAAAAAAAAAGTGCACTTTCTTGTAGCACACCTGCGGTGTACATTCGGATCATCCATCTCGACAATCAATGATTCAAATATGTTTGTTAACTCTTACCGCTAAGAGTGTGTTTGTCAATCGATTACAGAGATAGACGGTCTTGATGTGCACAACTGGAAGTGCTCTACAGGATCCCATCCTCATTGCCCTTGGATATGAGAGTGATATGAAATCCCTTAGGATATTGCTCAGGATATAAATGGATAGAAAAAATTCACATCCGGTGTTTGTATTCTATTCAACGGGATAAAGCCATTGGGAAGTACTGTTTTTGTTATAGCACATGGGCAACATGGTAAATCTTATTCAAATCCCACCCCCCATGGGATTTTATATACCGTACAGATTGGGATACAAATGGGTGGGAATTTGAAATCCCAAGGGCGACAAACACCGTATTTTGAGTCTCACTCCATTTCACCTCATACCACACCCTTCAAATCATACATAACAAGTATAGGTTCTATGGAATCAATACACTTTTAAGTAATAATAGAGTTCGTTTGCGGTGAACTATACACCTTTTCCGCGAATTAAAACGAGGGTAACATTCACCCTCAATTAGTGACGGTGAACAAAATCTCACCTGACCACCTCCTTCTTGTTCGATCCCACCCAATGCCAAAGGCAACGAAAGCTTCTATGTGCAAACACATATTATTTCGTTATTACACCCAAATAAAAAATAATATTATTTTGTCTAAAATTACCAAGAAATAAATTATTATGGGAATAAATTGTATTAGTATCATTTAAAAAAAATGAAAAAAATAAAATGTTTATGTACTTGATATTTATATTCTATCAAATTCAAATATCTCAATTCGTTCTTTCGATTAGGATAAAAGACGTGATATTATATACAAAAATACTTTACTTTGTACGTAAAAGAATAACTACTACTATGATTTTCTATAATAGTACATTGATTGTCTTGGAAGAAAGTTACTGCTTATAAACGGGAAGGAGGTTTGGGTATTAGAGATATGAATCTTTTTAATCAGACTCTCCTAGCTAATTAATGTTGGCGAATCCTTAACAATCCCTCTTTGCTCACCTTTAGAATTCTTATGCAGCGATACTGCAGTAAGGATAGTCTTCTTAATGTTGAGGGCCTTGAGGCCCATTCTAATTCCTCCTGGGCTTGAAAGAGTATTCTTTACGGTAGGGACCTTATTGCTGCTCATATTTCTTGGTGGGTGGGTAATAGGGTGTAGATACCCGAAATTTATATAATATATATTTTTTTCTTTTTATTATCTCTATAAGAGATCAAATTAATTTATTTGATTGAAGTGTTGAGACATGCTAGTTGCATATAGGTGCATTTTTATTTACTAAGATCGAGTACGCATGCCATGAGATGAGTGCATTGTGGGACCCATGGTTGGTGTCTTTTTTTTTTAAATAGAAATTTGTTACTATTTGATTTTATAACACATGGGCCATAGTGTACTCACTCATTTAATAATAGGACTTGAGAGGGGTGACTAAGGAACTAGAGGGGTGTTTAGTGTAATTGTTACACTTATATCCAAATGAGCATCAGGAGAGGCCGATCTCCATTTTTCTTTTTTCTTCCCCAACGTGTTCTTTATATCTTTCTCTCGGTTTCACTTGTCTCTCTCACTCTCCCACAAAATGCTACCAACACTACTCAAATTCAACGCAAACCCATCTTTAATCCCTTGTACCCGCAACATCTAGGCCCGAAAAATCGCGCGGTAGAAGCTTAGTGGAGTCATCTCGGTGGGTTTTTGGTTGGAGGCTAGGGTTTTGATTTATGAGTACATTTGGAGCTTAACCCATGAGGTAGGGAAACAATTACTGCCTCTTCTAGTTGTATACTTGTGATTTGTAGCATATATTTTGTTCTTGACTTCAAATTTCTTGTAAATCATGTTTTCCCTCTTTATATGGGTTTTCCAAACTTTGATTCTTTGATCTACGAAATTGGTTGTTGATTGATGAAATTGGTAGTTGATTTGCCTTCCCTCCTTGTTTAATTGTTGCTTAGAACCTCAACTTTGAGCTTAAATCATCACATTTGCGTTTGGGTTGAAATTCCACACCTTAGACGTGAAAATCTGCCCATTTTCTTGAAAATGTAGCTGCTGCCCCTGTTTTCCAGTAGCTGCCCCAATTTCTTGTTTGAGTTCTGGTCACTTTTCAATGCCCGTTAGGCCTCCGAACGTCTGTTTCTTCGCATACTTGACTTATAGCAACGTGATAAACCCAAAAATTATTTTTAAATCATTATACTACGATTGTTGACACGTGATTTCATTGGACACGTCGTTATACGTATCGGACATGTATCACATTGAGTTGGTTTGACGCTTTTGTCGAAAATTGTGACATTTTGAAAGAAATGGGATACATCGAATGTTTTGATGAAACAAATGTTTTGAGATGATGAAAATGGTTTTATAATTCTAGGGTTCACCCGTTTGGTGTCCCTGGCCATGGGTGAACAAAGCTCATGAAATCCGGCAGGGGTGAACGGAGCCCACGAAATCCGGCAGAGGGACTAGTTCCCTATAATTATTATTATTATTACCAGCATAGCTGGCCACGGGTGAATGGAGCCCACGAAATCCGGCAGAGGGATTTATTCCCTATTAAATTTAATGGTTGATTTTAAGAAAAAGGTTGGTAATGGAATTGTTTTTGGAAGTGTAAATGATGTTTTGGTGAACTTTGGATACTTGGACACGATTTTGGACTCGTGTTATACTTGTTGGTGATTTTGGCAAACTTAAAAGAAATTTTGGGTATCTTGGACACCATGAAATTATTTTTGGACATCCGGATAGTATTTTGGACACGTGGACACATCTATTGGACACTTGGGTACTTTATGGATACGTATAACTTGTTTTAGTTCCCGTTATGTTCCTTTGATAATTTCTTTCATGTTATTCCATATCATGTGCACGTATCATGTTTATACACCTAGCGGTTGTAGTATGGTTTTCCTACTGGGCATATAGCTCACCCTATCGTTTTCAGGTACATGGCATGAAGCATGGGTTGGATGTTTGAAGCGTGGTTGCATTGCATGGAGGTTATTGATCATGAACTCATTTTTCTCATCTTCATTATCTAAAGTTTTATAAGATAATAATGTAACTCAAATTTTCTTCAATCTTTTGACAATATTTGATGTATATAATAATTTTAAACTTTTGATACTTATGCATGGGGGTACGTGTACCCTTAGTTGGAGACTTGTTAAATTTTGACTATAGAATTGTATTGTTGACTTTGACTATTCAACGGAGAAATGTATGACTTTGGACCTATCTTAGGTGGAAATTATATGTCTTTTGGTTATTAAAATTGAGGGCGTGACATAGGGAATCTATTAGTCTTTTCTATGATAAATGGATTCCTCATTGGGATAAGCCCATTAGTCATCTAATCCCTTATGATGGTTCTAACTCCCTTAAGGTTTATTTTCTTCTTCGCCAAACCAATAATGGGTCTATATGGGATATGGGAAGACTTTATGATCTCCTCCCGACCTTCCTTATCCCTAAGGTTTTAGCCATTAACCTGCCAAAAGTTTGACTGTCCAAACCAATATATCTGGCCGTATACAACAACTGGGCTTTATTCAACCAAGTCAAGATACCGGTCTCTTTATGATAATCATCGAGAAAGACTAGGTTCTTCTATCTGGATTTATGAAGGGCACAACGTTAGGAACATGGTTTGGACTCTGGATCTCCCTAAGCGGGTCAAGGTCTTTCTCTGGAAATTCTTAAGGGGTATTTTATCAGTGCGTAGTGGTCTGGTTTTGAGAATGCCTCAAATTTCTTGTATCTGCCCCATCTATGAATGTGAGGAAGAGACCATTGCCCATCTGTTCTGCTTTTGTAATCATTCTAGTGTTGTCTGGAATATCAGTGACTTTCCTCTGTCCTCTTTAGGTGTCTCTGCATCCTTGGTTTTCAAAGACTAGTTAATGGACTGAATTATTCTCCTTCAAAATAATAAGGATAATTTTTTTCTCTTCATCGGCATTCTTTGGTCTATTTGAAAATAAAGGAATCAGCTTGTCTTCAGCAACATGGCTTCTGATAGTTGTTCGGTTGTGGCTATGGCTAAAAATAATGCTCACTGGTTCAAGAAGGCTTATCTGTGGCATCAGCGTGTTAAAACGGGATCTCACCAATGCATTAAGAATCCTTCGATTATTTTTAAAGCATACCCAGATAACTGCTTATAACAGAATACTTGCATTCTTCATGTCGATGAAGCTTAATTGGAAGGATGGAATGTAAGGACCCGTGTTTTAAAGGGTTTTTCATAAATAAAATTGGGGAAATGTGAGGGTAAAATGTAAGTGGAGCCAATGTGAGCTTGGTAATTGCATTTGGGTGAATTTAAAACACATATGAAACACGAGGGGTGTGAGTGCAATTTGTGGGGTATATATTTGTGTATGTGGCACGATTTTTTGGAACAAAACATAACTCTCTCTCTCTCTCTTTCTACCAAGGCCGGCCACCCCTCTCTTTGTCTCTCTCTCAAAATTCCTCCTAGTTCCTGTCACGCCCTGGTTTTCTTAAACATAAATAATACATAATCCACGTGGAGGTTAACACCTTCCACGGTCTAAGTCAAATTACATGATCAAGGTCAACGGAAAGTCAAAGTTTAGTGTATCCGAATCATATTACAAACCCAATAAGTCTTTACAAAATTCTAATAAAAAATATATGAATTACAAGTTAAATGTTCATCTTTTCAAAAACCAGTACTAGTCCAAGATGATCATATAACTCGTTCTATGAGCTTTCAAAAGAGATGTCATGCATGCACGCTTCACACACCAAATCATGTGCCTCCTTGCTGAGTACCTGAAAATTATAAGGGTGAGCTCACTAGCCCAGTAGGAAAATATCTATCTATTCTAAATGAAAATGAGATGTTCATGAGGTACAACATAGAAGGGAAACCAAATTAGGGTAGCCAAAGAAGTCACGGAAAGTCGAATAAAAAAGAGCAGCTCAAGGTTCGTCACTTTAGATTAACAATCACTCTGTTGTGTCCAATACGTACCTGATGTACCACTCATGTTCTATACACCTTCATCATGCATCTTATTCAATTATTCCATTCAATATATTCTGGGCATACCATAAAGGCCCCGTGTCACTCCGGCATGCCATATAGGCCCCGTGTCACTCCGGGCATACCCTTTTGGGCCCCGTGTCAATCTTTTTACTCATTATAATCATTTCATGCTTGTCCACGTTGTTTAAGTGTCCATGCAATAGCTCAACTCAAACCAACACTCCAAAACCCTAGTTCAAACGGTTGTCGTCACCTCACGTCGTTAAGTGTCAAACCGGTAACACGGACCACAAGGAAACTTAAGGGATCATTAAACAAGCTAAATTATACACATGACACGTCTCTCAAGGTGTTTCAAGTCATATCGATATGATTATAACACGTTCACATACAATGGAGGTAGTCGCTCACTTATGTCCTTGGTACCAGTACCTATCTAACAGGTACCAGTACCACAGCGGGCAGCATCCTTGGTCAGTGGCAGGTATCAGTACTTACCTATTAGGTACCAATACCACGGTGTACAAAACTTTTGATTTCTGGTAGGTACCAGTACCTGCCTAACAAGTATCTGTACCACAGCAGGCAGCCCCTTCGATTATTGACAGGTACCAGTACCACATCGCACATAATTTTTGACAGATTCAAGGGTTTCAAATGAGGATTGGTTTAGATGATTTCAAGGACTAAAATGAGTATGTTTGGCAATAGTTCAAGGGTCCAACAACACATTTAACATAGTGCATGATCAAATGGCCTCAAATCAATAGGTGGTTAGAATATGATACAATAAGGTCCATACCAATTTCAAGCAAAATCAAAGAGTAAGGCTTATATTTGATTATGGGGCAACCAAATGGAGTTGAAGATCACATTGGTGAGCATGTAACAAGTATAAATAGCAACACAGAGTGACTAGAAATGCCACCTCCAAGATTTGAACAAGAATTAATGGAAATTGATCAAAATAAGGATCATAAACACCCATACATCCTATTTACATGAAGAATTGAAGGATATCCTCCTACCTCAAATGAGATTGAGCTTGAAAAACCTCTTAATAACAAAACCCAAACTCTAGCTCCAAACTCTTAGTGAACTTCTTCAAACACCAGGGTGAAATAAGTATACCAATGCGCAGATCTCGAGATTTTAGGAAGGTTTTGTTAAGGAAGTAAGTTTGGAGGTGAGATTTAGTGAAGGTTTTGTGGGGTTTTAATGGAGTAAATGAAGTGAGAGAGAGAGGGGAGGGAGAGAGAGATAGATGGCCGGCCAAATGGGGGGGAGGAAGTAATGTCCTCTCTCTTCTCTACACCACACAAATACACACATGCATTATATCTTTATAAATTGTGTGAAGCCCAAATGTCTCATGTGTAAATCAATTTAACCCTTATGTCACATATACCACACTACACATTAACACTTAGTCAATTTCATCATTTCTCACATTACCCCCATAGTTATTTACAAAAAAAATAAAAGTAAAAAATAAATTTTCGGGTCTTTACAGTTCCACCATAAATCCACCTCCCCTACTCAAATTCTTCAAGATCCAATATCAAATCCACCTTCCACGCGTGTTTTGAAGTCCAGGTTTCTTTGGATCCACCTTGGGATAGCACATTTCGGTTGGGTCAGGCTAGTGTTTCTCTTCTCATTCATTTGGAGCTTAACCTTTGAGGTAGGGAACAAATCTCTACTCTCTCTAATGGTATATTGTTGAATTGATGCATTGTTCTTGATTTGTTCCTCAATTTCTAGTCAATTTGTATACCACCATGGAAATGGGGTTTTGAACTTGATTGAGTTTGATTCCTACATATTTAGTTGTTGAATCCTTGGATATGTTGATAAAGTATCCTTCTCCTATGTTTTGTTGATGTTTGGAACCTCAAAAACATTTGGAAAAAGTTGTCAAAAATTCACTCGTGAGAGCCTTTGGATCGATCCACCTTCTAAAACAATCTGTTTGTTTTTGGAACAAAAGTGGACCGATCCACCCCTAAAGTGGATCGATCCAAACCCCCTTAAGTGCCCAAAAATCGATTTCTTTGGTTTCGGTCATTTGTTCGGGTTTGTACTTGGTGTATCCGTTCCCTACACCCTAAAACTCGTTGATGAGCTTACTCTTAGCCTATCCTTGTATGATTAGTGACATTCTTGATTCCCGAGATTTAATGTAACCATCCCGTACACTTAACACACAAATTTGAATGAAATGGACTATGCGTACATTTTGGACACGCAAGGGATACATTGATGATTATAATGGATAAATGAGAACTTGGATGAAATGTAAGTTGATTCACTAGGGCCACCCCTCGGTGAGTCACTAGGAAGGGTTCCACGAGACCCGAAAGACTCAGACAAGGGTTACACGAGGCCCAAAAGACTCGAACATGGGTTCCACGAGGTCTAAAAGACTCGGAAGAAAAATTTAACATTTTCATGCTTTAAGTTGATGAATTAAGGAGATTGATAACTCAAAATGTGAAAATGGTTAAATGTAAATACTTGAGAGACACATGGATATATTGGGACACACTTTGGTAGTTCATTGATACCTTTGGATACTTGTTACATGTTTCGATCCTTGTAGCATCTTTTGGTCACCTCGTTATGATTATCATTCCCATGTGCACATTTTATTCTCTATACCCTTAGCGTTAGTAGAAATGTTTTCCTACTGGGCTAGTGAGCTCACCCTATCAATTTCAGGTACTAAACATGGAGCATGAAGTGCATGCTTGAACTGTGTGCATGATTTTGAAAGCTTAATGTCGTGGAGTTATTACATCATCTTGAAAATCATATCTTTTTTTTGCAAAGATGATTTTGTAACTTCATAATTCATTCATCTCTTTTGACTTATGGGAAATTTGTAATGACTTTAAATCCTCTTGACGATTATGTATTCGGGTACGAGTACCCCTTTTGCTATGGATATGTTGACTTTGATTTGGAATTATGTATTTGACTTTGATTTTTCAACGGAAACATGTACGACCTTTGATTTCTTCCACCGGAATTTATATGTATTTTGATTATTAAAATTGAGGACGTGACATGGACATCCTTGGTGCGGTTTAGGGTTCACTACCAGTTTGCCGAATGGAATTTTTTTGACTCAACAAGCTATTTCATCTTATAGTTGTAGCCCTCTCCATTTAGAACTGCTTGTTGTTCAGGAAGCTCTTAAGTGGTCTTTAGCTCATAATTACAATGTCGTATACATATTTTCTAACTACTTTAGTGCCATTATGCAGATTGCAAGAAGGATTGAGGGTCATTATACAATGATGCTTTTTTTGCTAAAAAAACATCAAGGAGGAGATTTCGATGTTGACTTTTTGTCGAAATCAGGCTCATGATCTAGCCTAGACCGCCATCTCCTCTTTTGTGCTTCATCTGGATACGGGCAATGGCGGTGGATAGAATTTTTTTGTTGTATTTGTTTGTTTTTTTTTAATAGTTTGTGTTATTGTTTGCAGGTGTAAACTCCTTTGATTTAATGTTATTCTCTCTATTCATCCAAAATAATAATAACAATAATAATAATTTGATTCCAAAAAGAGGCCCAAGTCACCTAATAGTGGGCAGTCTTTTACATGTGTAGAGGTGTCAAACAGGCCCATTGTGCCGTGCCGCTTTTGTTCCGTGCCAACCATGTTCGTGCCCGTGCCGTGCCGTGCATGTTTACTTAATCGTGCCATGCCGTGCCATGCTTAATCGTGCCGTGCCCATTTTTAGTCGTGCTGTGCCGTGCCATTTTTCTTCATTCGTGTCGTGCCGTGCCGTTTTGTAACCGTGTCGTGCCGTGCCGGCCCATTTACTTAATCGTTTCGTGCCGTGCCGGCCCGCTTACTTAATCGTGTCATGCCGTGCCGTGCCGACCCGCTTAATCGTCTGACTCGTGTCGTGTCGTGCCCATTTACTTAATCGTGTCGTGTCATTTTTTAAAATCGTGTCGTGCCGACCCGCTTACTTAATTGTGTCATGTCGTACCAGCCCGCTTAATCGTTTGACACGTGTCGTGCCCGTTTACTTAATCGTGTCGTGCCGTGCCGTGCCATTTTTTACTTTTTTTAAGGCTAAATTTTGATTGTGAAAATAAATCCATTGGAGATGCTTTTTTTAAGTTTGGAACTATTGCCAATTAGGGGAATGTAAGATTAAAAGCTTTGACAATTCTGCACCTTTTGAGTTTTGACAAAGGTTACAAGTTCAGCAATAAGCAACAAACAATAAGCAAATTACAAATTCTTAGGATACATGGATACAAACTAAAACTAATTTACAAGTTCATGACAATATTACACATATAATAGTTAAACACACTTCGAATCTTCGATCTTACATGAAGGTCCCCAAATAAGAGATGATACCACCACCGTTTTCTCCCCCACTGCCACCATACCGGCACTCCAGCCTGCTGATAAGCCCCAAATGTTGTATATATCCGGGCTTATCTCGCTTGTCTTGATCACACACCCGTGCATTTTGTGCCTTTAAATGATTGATTTTGCGCGAGTTGTGTTTTTTAATGAGTTTCAGAAAATCGGAGCTAAAAGGGCGTGTCCAAAGCTCCAAATAATCCCCGGTTGTATCCGGATGTACCCTAGGTCCCGCAATGCCATGGAGGACAATCGCCGAAGCTTGGAAGTCGATTCAAGGAGCTTTGGAAGGCTCAAGGAAGGCCCGAAACAAAAGAACAAGAAATCTAGAGCTATGAGTCTCAAGGAAATCTGACCCACTGATAGGAA
>JAXBDA010001558.1:0-53098 GCA_036023075.1 Gaultheria prostrata
TGTGTGTGTGTGTGTGTGTGTGTGTGTGTGTGAGAGAGAGAGAGAGAGAGAGAGAGAGAGAGAGAGAGAGAGAGAGAGAGAGAGAGAGAGAGAGGAGTGGGTTTGATGGAATAAAGCATTGAAGTAGAAAGAAAGAGGATATCATGGTCAATGCACAGTAAAATTCGTGGCACTAAAAGAAAGTGTCGTGGCATTATAATTTCCCTTTTTCAATATGGTAATAGGATTTTTTTTCAAAATGTAATGGAAGCGACAACCCCTATTATCCCCCTCTCGCGCTATCCTTGTCGCCCACCAAGTCTCCACCGAAGTAAGTTATTAAAACCCCATCTCCCATTCGTCTAGTTCCAAGGATTGAACTCAAGACAGGCGAGAGAAGCAACTCTATGTTAGCTGCTCTATAACCACTTGAACTACGCATTTTTTTTCCCCTGTTACTATTTTAATGTGATTGCGTGAATCGTGGATCACCGTAAAGTATCAAACATTTGTGGGAACCCATCATCAAAAAAAAGAAGAGAAAGGGAAGAGATAAAAATAATCGAGTGCTCGTGCCAATTTGTCGGTTGGATTACTTTCTCTTTTAACTACCAAAGCACCCACACCCTCAGGACTCCAATCATTTCACCCATTTCCTATCCTCCGAATTGCACGAGAAAAGGCTTTAAAAGGGAATGGGATCCCCCATGGACTATCTAATCAACTCCTCCTGTTTTTGGCGTTATTTAGTCATAAACGAGTTCTAAAAAATGAACGATTTCGATTATCGAAATGGACCCGACAAAAAGACTCACACTAACATCAGGGTGGTGTGTATTTGGAATGTACAAGTGGTGTACCCTAGCATTGTTCCGTGAGAATAGGTAAAATGACAAAAAATCAATCCGAAAAAAACCTTGACCAATTGATCTCTCGAAAGATCTTTTCTCATGCATTATCCTCCCTCCGAGGTTTCTTTAGAAGAATGATGCTTTGGTCCCACAATTGCTTCCTCTTTCTTTTTATGAAATTTCCTTGAAATTTCCCATCTTCGCAGACAGCGTCGTAGAAGGTGAAATTCCCCATCGATCAATTTTCCAATTTTGGAATTACATACCCAATACCCTTGTTTTTTCGTCATCAGCAAAAGACTAGTAGCTTTATATTCTGAAGTACCCAAAAAAAATATATATATATCTTGTGAATTATTGGTTCGTCTCAACGTGAAGAATCTAAATAGTAAAAAATTATTAATTAAACTAATATTTTGTGAATAAAGACAAATTGGATTATTTTTATCTTTAGTGAACTTTTTTAAATTTTTAATAATTTTTTTGACATTTTAGATTCCTCTCATTGTGACGAATCAATAATCTACAAAAAAAAAAATTGATGCAAAACTAACAAATGAATAAAGACAACCAAAGCACCTCTCTATTCGACTTTTTAAACTTTTTTTTGCTTGAAATGCCTAAAAAGTCTTTCCTTATACTAGAAAAATCTCAAAAGTTTAAAATTAAAGACACAATAATAAAAATAACTTTTTATCTACAACTTGTAGATAAAAAAAAATACAAAAAACACACCCCACGGTTATAAGTGGTAGATCAATATAGTCTGTTTTTTCTGGCAAAGTCAGGGAAAAATAATCAACCCAGTCTTTACAGATATCTAGATGACTTGATTTTTTTTTACAAGAACAATTAAAAATATGTTTTAAACAAATTAAACACTTCCGATCATTTACATGAGGCTCTAAATTGGTCACACACAAATGATACACCTCTGTTGTACACCAAACTGCTTTACCCGTAGGAAAAACCTATGGGTACCGACCCATACCCACAGAAAATGTACAGAACATGCTCGGGGATTCACTTTTGGGTCTCACACGAGTGATCCAAACCGTTCATTATTCTTATAATATTTTTTCGAGGGGCTCCAAGAAAATTTCAGCTCAATCAGACGGTTATAAGTGGTTGAACCAAAGTTCCACCGTTTCTATAAAAAAAAATTGATTGAAACGGTGAGACTTTGGTTCAACCACTTATAACCGTCCGATTGAGCTGAATTATTGAGGGCCCCTCAAAATTTTGTTTTAAGATGAATAAACGGCTCGGATCATATGTGTGGGATCCAAAAGTTGGTTCCAAAGAGCAATCAATACATTTTCTGGTTGTTTTAGTCGGTACACATAGCAAGGTCCGGCGGTAGGAATTCCTACAGTACGAGCTGCAGGAAAGGGGAAGGGGGAACCCTATTGTAGGCCGGTCCACTTTTTCCATGACATGTACCCCCAGCTCCACTTATTCCGCAAAAAAGCACGGCCAAGTCAAGTCTTAGGAAAGCTGTAGTCAAATGTTAGGGAGTGTAGACCACGGGCTTGACTACCTACAGATAACTGTCATCAGCAACTCCAAGGAAACCCACCCCATGTGCAGAGCCGTCTCTCTCTCTCTCTCTCCTCAATTCTTAAAGTTGTATGAAAGTGCCTAAACTCTAGGGTACCCTATATAATATAGGATACCCTATGAGAGTGCTTAAACTACTAAAACTCTATAGTAGGAAAATGCACCCTAAACCTAAATCTCAGGGTACCCTAAGAAAATGTCTAAACCTAAACTCATGGGTACCCTATGACACTGTTAATGGGGTATTATTTTTAAATAAAAAATAATTTACATTGTTAATTGTAAAATTCATACCGTTAATTATACATTTTTGTATAGACAGTAAATTTTAATTGAATTTTGTGTACACTGTACAAAGTGCGTAAATATACGGTTCAAAGTGCCTAAACTGTACAGTCTAAATTCTAAAATGTACAGTCTAAACTTTAGAGTACCCTATGAAAACTCCTAAAATCCTAGGATACTCTATGAAAGTGCTTAAACCACTAAAATCCTATATATGAAAGTGCACCATAAACCTAAACAATCTAAATGTTTAGACTATATTAGATTGTGGAGTTATCCATGCTTTTTTGTAACCTTAATGGTAATTAAAAAGAATAATTGATTTCAATGGTAATAAATATTTATTTTGTAACCTTAACGGTAATTGTTTCTTTTCAATATCCTCTTTTTTTTTTCAAGGACGTCTTGCTCGTACCCTTTTAATCTTTGTTTTCAATATTCATTCATTCATTACTAAAATCTTTTCTTTTGCTGAGAAAAAAAAAACCGTCATGATCATTGAATTGGCTATACCCTAGACCTTTTCTTCCCTAAACCCTCTATAAATACACAATATACATGTCTTATTTTCTCACACCACTCATCATGGCTTCATTACCACCTTCTCTATCCTATCTACTCTTTCTCAACCTAGCTTTGATTCTCATATCTGTTTCACCGGTGAATTCCACATCAAGACAAGCTCTTGATGATCATCAGGACAAGTTAATGAAAACAGGTTTCAAAATTACTCTAAACAACGTTGACTCCGGTAGAAGCTTCAATGACCGTTTACTTCGGGCAACGAAGCGTTCGAGTAGCAGGCTCAAACATTTCAATGACATAGTTTCGAAAGCTAAACATCCAAACTTCAGGTCTGCGGTTAATCCAGGACACGGTGCGTACTTTATGAACTTTTCGATAGGTACGCCACCGATGTCCTACTATGGCATAATGGATACCGGCAGCGACCTCATATGGACTCAATGCAAGCCTTGTTACCAATGTTTTTCGCAGCCCGCGCCCGTGTTCGATCCCAAGCAATCCTCCACTTATTCAAATTTGTCATGCTCGAGCAACCTTTGCCTAGACCTACCATCTTATTGCAACGATGGGTGTGAGTACATATATAGGTACGGAGATGGTACTATAATCATAGGTTATTTAGCCACTGAAAACTTTACTATTGGTGGGGTCTCTTTACCGAAAATCGGGTTTGGTTGTGCTATATTTACGTATAACGGAGCAGGGTTCGGTGATGGCCTGGTAGGTCTAGGACGCGGACCCTTATCGCTTATCTTCCAGTTGGGTGAGCCCAAGTTCTCATATTGCTTGACTTTATGGGAGGATACTAAACCTAGTACCCTCGTGGTGGGCCCCCAAGCAAGTGTGAATTCCTCAAAGGATAGCGGTGTTGTCAAAACCACCCCTTTACTTTTAAACCCATTTAAACCTACTTTTTACTATATTTCTCTTGAAGGAATCACAGTTGGTGGCACTAAGTTGCCCATAAAAAACACAACCTTTGCTCTCAATCCTGATGGGTCTGGGGGTGTAATCGTAGACTCTGGCACAACATTTACATTTTTGGAATTCAGTGCTTATTTTCTTCTCAGACAGGAGTTTATCTCTCAAGTACAGCTTCCGGTAGTCGACGCATCCGAATCCACCGGGCTTGATCTTTGCTTCAAATTGCCGTCCGATCCCTTTAGTGTTAATATACCCTCCTTGGTGTTCCAGTTTAAAAATGCAAGTTTAGATTTTCCGACAAACAACTATATCTTCGCGAATGCGAGTATCATGTGTTTGGCCATGGTACCCTCAGCTAGTTTATCCATATTTGGGAACATATTGCAGCAGAACATGTTGTTGCTGTATGACTTATCCAAAGAAACCCTATCCTTTCAGCCAACGGAGTGTGACAAGTTTTGAGCTCTTCATTAGTTGATCTTGTCATATTCATATACAATTATTCGTAACATTTGAACACATATTGTCTTGAAGTTACGAATATTTATACAAAATAGTATGTATTTCTATCTAGAATGGTATAATTCACTTAATAAGATTCAAGGAATTGAATACCTTACTGGCTTACACCCAAATATGGGTGTGTATTATAGCATTTTCCTACTTTTAACGTGTACCTGCTGTGTGTGTCTGTGTGTGTTGTGGTTTGGTTTGTGGAGCTCTGATTGATTTCTTTCTCCTTATAATCCATGTTCATTCAATAGACTCACTGTTTTTACAAGTGATTTGCTTGAATCAAATAACATGATATAGATCGTCACTTTTCAATGTCTTTGTGATTGTGATTATCTTTACCAAATTTTAGTCAGATTCGTGCCAAAATTTGTTGGTTTAATCATCTGTCTAGATGAACGGAATTTAAAAAGTCAAAACAATGACCAAAAGCAAAAAACAAGTATTTCAGAAAAACCCCCGAACTGTTATGTTCTCTCTTCTGAACCCCTTATTCTCTTTTGATCCTTCCTCAAAAGTATGTTTAGTCATTTGGCCGAGTATTCCAATTTCCAGGTAACAAGTATGTTTTCCAAATGGCGTTCAAAAAGATAATTGTTTTCCACATTTCAACATTCCAAAATAACACCAAAAGGGGTGGAAAAAAAATCAACTTCGATATAATTCACAAAAATCACCTAGAAATTTCTAAGCTTTTCTTTTTCTTTTTCTTTTTAACAAAAATACACAATACATACACAAGAAAAATAAGACATCATTTTTTTTTGTAGGAAATTTCTAGGTGATTAAAAATTGGGTTCAGAACACCAATTTCCATATCAATGCCTATGAGTATTCCATCTCTCTTAAGTAGTGAGTTTTTGCATACTTGAGGTTCAGGATTACATATAATGAGGCGAGCAACTGGAATTCAAGAAGAAAGTTGAACCAAATTACCCAAAGATCAACCAAGATATGTGAAGTTCCTTGGTGGACCTTGACTTTTACAAAGCCATGTCCAATTGTGGCAAAAACTCGTTGCGATCACCATGTGTATCTATTTTGAAGATATCACATTACCTTCAAAAAAAATTTGTGCAGATAAAAGTTGGTCCAATTGAACCTGTCCTTCTGACTTCGGATATTGGTGCAAATACAAAATACATACAAAAGAAAAAATAAGACATCATTTTTTTTTTGTACCCATTTTTACACAACACCAATTCAAGTCCAGCAATCATTTTTTAGAGTCTCTCAATGTGGGAACTGGTGGCGCCCACCTATGATCAAGTCCAGCAATCATCTATCTTCTTCTTCCTTGTTTCCCTTTGAGCAATGGGATAAAAGCCTAACATTATAGGGATTAAGGTCTATCTTCTTCTTCCTTGTGCAAGTGAACTTCTGCTCCAGAGTAAGAGACATCCGGAACAGTAGCAGCAAAACATGCATCTCAACCATTTCAAGTCGCAAACGTAGTCTAGAAATGCATAATTGTATGTACCAAAATTCATAATGTTACTTAACAAACATCCATCCAGCAGTTCATAAAGTCATAAACATAACACTTGAAAATATACCACCAGGCACCAATAGAGTCCAATACCAGTATCCAAAAACTATAATTAAAAGACTATACCCACTTCAAAATGTACCACCACCAGTGTATCCAAAAAGGCAAAAACTATTCTTTAAATACTATGCCCAAGTTACCCACTTCAAAATATACCCACCAGTCGGTCCACTATCC
This sequence comes from Gaultheria prostrata, assembly GCA_036023075.1. Lineage (NCBI taxonomy): Eukaryota > Viridiplantae > Streptophyta > Magnoliopsida > Ericales > Ericaceae > Gaultheria > Gaultheria prostrata. The sequence goes on from JAXBDA010001558.1 coordinate 6,364, forward strand.
ATAAAAAAGTCCACAAAATCAGATTGTTAGGCCGTGTTACCTGCAAAAAAAAAAAAAAAGAGACATTGTCAAAACATTACTTGCAGACAAACTCCGGTAAAACTAACAAGGAAATTATAACAGTCAACACATTGTCAAAACATTACTTGCTATGCAACATTTCACGCGAGACATGTCAAGTTTCGAAACCACCATTCCCGAAGCTTTCTTCTATTGTACCAAGCAACATTTTTGTGTAGTTGGATGGCTTGCCCTCCAAGATGTACATGATGAATTCATGCCAATATTAGCTTCCATTATACGAGACTGGAATGGGAACCACTGCGCCATATTTGGTTGCTCCACATGTGTGCCTTGGGCTGAAGTAACATCATGTGCATTTTCATCTTGTTCGACCTCCTATTCCTATATATAAGGCCATCAAAAGTAAGAAAAACAATTACATTACGTGTCAGGTCGTGCCAAAAGATCAATAAATAACAATTGATTTTTTCAAAACTGATAGGAGTTAATAAACCTTGAATGGTTGAGATGTTATAGTCATTGCTTCGGTTGTGGAGTCATCCACTTTGACAATTAGTTTGAAAAGTAAGAGAGAGAAGTAAAATTTCAAAAAATATAAGGGAGGTATGTGTATTTGTAAGAAACCTCAGGGGAGGTAAGTGAAATTTACCCATTGTTAACTATATATAAAAGCGTGAGTATGATGGACGAAACCTCCGTCATTCGTCCATGACTCCATGCTAAAATGTCAGTTTTGCCCCTTCGTCCTTCACATTTGCAGCCCCTGTGAAATTCCCCTTCGGCCCATTCTGCATGTTGATACAGGTGGCATGTATGGGGTGAAACACTTGGACGATAATTTTAGAGCAGTGGCAGAAATAATCTCCTCCCTTCTTAGAACCTCATTCTCTTCCTTCTGGTTCTCTTCACTCAAAAATCTCTATAATCATTGACACTAGATTCACATAGGTGGGTGCAGCCGATATACAATGGATGTCTCACACTTACGTAAGTTTTTTTGAAAATATATTCGTGCTTAGTTTGGAATTATAATATATAGCATTGATTGTAGGAAATAATGTCATAAATAATCCTACAATCATAATTTCTAATGACAAAGGCCTTCCCATAAGTCATTAACCATGTCTTGGTCCCCAATCCATGTAAAATGGCAAAGCCCTTTGTCATTAGCAATTGTGGCCACCTTTGTATTCTGAACCAAATTAAGTGATAGCGTGAGAATAGGTAAAATGACAAAAAATCAAGAACGCTGCTAGCCTGCTACACACACAGCAGCTCTGCACAGCTGGTACACACCAACTACAAAAATGACGTCGTTTTGCTAAATTTAAATAAAATAAAAAAACTAAAAATTTCAAAATCTGAAATTCCCATTCCTCTCTCGTTGAAGATGAGGAAGACCGCCACCGCCCCTACGAAGACCGCTACTGTAATATCCAATCGTGCATTCTTAGCATTTTTAATGGTGTTGAGTTTGTTATATTAGTTCTTACCATGTTGGGAAAAAAAACAATTTTGAGATGTACACGTGCTTGTGTGCATGTGAGGAGTAAGGGCATCCTTATCAGACTCACCAAAAAAAACACCAAATTTAACCTCAAAAACTCTTTTTATAAATTAACAAGTCATTTTTCCCAAAATTCACAAAATCAGACTCTCTATTCTAACTTCATCATATTAAACTATTATTTCTTTCTATTCCTACTCCCTAAAATTAATAATAAAAAAGGGAACAGTGCATGCATAGTGCATGAACAGTGCGTGAATAGTGTCTTGGTGAGTGAACAGTGCCGCACCAAAATTGGTGCGGTACTGTAGCAAAGTTAGAAGTTTAACAAATTTGATGACTGATTTGGTGAGGCTGATTTTAGGGGGTTTTGGGGGCTTGGCGCTCTACATTTGACTCAAAAGCTAAATTGGTTCTCCTGATATTGATGCTCTAAGTGATATGTTTCAAGTCTTTTGGGATGAGACAAGAAAAGAGAAGAAACAAAGGTAAAAATAATGGTTATGGCCAAGTGTCATGTTCTTAGAACTCTTGGGATGAGTCATGAGGTACCTAATTTGTAGCATAAAGGACGGAAAATGGAAAGAAGGGGGGGTCACTTAGAGAGGAGGCTGGCACATGAAGAGAGGGAGAGACGTGAGTTAGGCCGGGAGCTGGGAAGCGATAGGCTGGGAGCTGGGAAGCGATAGGCCGGCCGATCAACGGTGAGGTGGTGTCCGATGCAAATGAGATTTCAGTATGTCATTCACGGTGGCGAGGTTTATACGTTTAACGGTGAAGATCGACAAGTAAAAGAGAAATGTATACGGAATATTATGTAAGTATGGAAGGAAGTTAGATTGGTCATCTGATTAATTTTATATTATTTTTGTGGTGCTTGTGGATTCGGGATGTTACAGCTACCACCGCCGACGACGACCACCACCACCATCGCATACCACACCGACGAAGAAGACACAGACACTTCCACTTCCGGCGAGGAGGAGGCCTCCTTCAACTTCGACGAGCTCCAAATCACACGAACGAGGTTCGAACCCGACATAACTATGGTCTCTCTCTCTCTCTCTCTCTCCCTCTCTCTCTCTCTCTCTCCGACACAACTATGGTCTCTCTCTCTCTCTCTCTCTCTCCTCGTTTCAATTAGTTTTGCACATAAATTAGGGTTCAATTTCAAAAACCCTAGATTGAGTTGTTGGGGTTACAAAAAACCTTAATTCGAAAATTGAACCTGGATTCCTCACTAGAATTCTTGAATGCATTTAGTTTAGTTGGTGAAAGATTGGTTGAATTAAATTTTTATTTCACTCCAAACTTGTCTTAAAGAGAGCTCAGATCTTTGCCTCTCTTCTCCATATGGACACTCAGAATTTAGGGGGAAGAGGAAAAGTGGAAGAAGAGGTAGAAGAGACGAGTCTTTCATCTTTCTTTCATCTTGTTTGGTTGGGGTTTTGAGAACCCGGCTTTGAAAACCCTTGGAAAACCTTGAAAATTGAATGAGGGAAGGTTCTCAAAACCCAGTTCGGAAACGTCAACCGAACAAGGCCTTTTGGTTTTTTAATTTTTTTGTTTTTTTAAAAGCCAAACGACGTCGTTTGGCACATTGCTGTGTGGTTGTTGTGTTGACCTGCTGTGTGTGGGTATCATTTTTGAAAAATCAATCCGAAAAAAACCTTGACCAATCAATCTCTCGAAAGATCTTTTCTCATGCATCTCTCCGAGGTTTCTTTAGAAGAATGATGCTTTGGTCCCACAATTGCTTCCTCTTTCTTTTTTTGAAATTTCCCATCTTGGCAGACACGGCTTCCGCGTCGTAGAAGGTGAAATTCCCCATCGATCGATTTTCCAAGCGTGTCGTAGAAGGTGAAATTCCCCATCGATCAATTTTCCAAGCGTGTCGTAGAAGGTGAAATTCCCCATCGATCAATTTTCCAATTTTGGAATTACATAATCTATACCCTTGTTTTTACGTTGTCGTGAAAAGACTAGTAGCTTTATATTCTCAAGTACCAAAAAAAAAAAGACTTCTTGTGAATTATAAGTTCGTCCCAACGTGAGGAATCTAAAGAGTAAAAAAAAAATTAGTAATTAATTAATATTTCTGTGAATAAAGAAAAATTGGATTATTTTTGTCTTTAGTGAACTTTTTAAATTTTTTAATAATTTTTTGACATTTTAGATTCCTCTCATTGTGACGAATCAATGATCTACAAAAAAAAAAAAATTGATGCAAAACTAACAAATGAATTAAAAAAATGAATAAAGACAGCCAAAGCACCTCTGTATTCGATTTTTTAAACTTTTTGTGCTTGAAATGCCTAAAAAGTCTTTCCTTATAAAAAAAAATCTCAAAAGTTTAAAAAGACACAATAATAAAAGTAACTTTTTATCTACAACTTGAAGATAAAAAAAAAAATACAAAAAACACACCCCGAGTATAGCCAGGTTGCCAAATGAGACGTTTTTTGTTTAAAGAGTTCAACTATAGGTACAATAATTTGATGTACATCAAATGTATATCACTTTTGTAGGACCTATTTTAGGGACTCATACTAAAATCTGAGCCGTTTGGTTTATCTAAAATATTATTTTATAGGTCTCTAGAAAAAATCAGGGCATTCAAACATCAGTAAAGGCTCGATCAATATAGTCTTTGTTTTTCGGCATATTCAGGGAACAAAAATCGACCCAATCTTTACGGATATCTAAATGAGTTGATTTTTTTACAAGAACAGTTAAAAATATATTTTAAACAAATGAAACGCTTCCGATCATTTGCATGGGGATCTAAATTGGTCACACACGAATGATGCACCTCTGGTGTACACCAAACTACTTTATCCATACCGACCCATACCCACAGAAAACGTACATAACATGCTCAGGGATCCACTTTTGGGTACCAAATGTGTGATCCGAACTGTTCATTATTCTTAAAATATTTTTTCGAGGGGCTCCAAAAAAAATTCAGCAATATCGGACGGTTATAAGTGGTTGTTGAATCAAAATCTCACCGTTTCAATCAAAATTTGAATTTTTGTGGGGCCCCTCAAAATTTCATTTTAAGATAAATGAACGGCTTGGATCGTGTGTGTGAGACCCAAAAATGGATCCCAAAGAACGGTCGATATATTTTCCGGATGTTTTGGTCGGTACATGTAGCAAGTTCCGGCAGTAGGAATTCCTACAGCAGGGGCTGCAGGGAAGGGGGAACCCTATTGTAGGGCCGGTCCAATTTTTCCATGACATGTACCCCAGCTCCACTTATTCCGCATAAAAGCACAGCCAAGTCAAGTCTTAGGAAAGCTCCAGTCAAATGTTAGGGAGTGTAGACCACGGGCATGACTACCTACAGATAACTGTCATCAGCGACTCTAAGGAAACCCATCCCATGGGCAGAGCCGTCTCTCTCTCTCTCTCTCTCTCTCTCTCTCTAGATCTCCCTCTCCCCCCACCCTTCATAGGAACCATCTCTCCTCTCAATTAGTATTTAGTCGTATGAAAGTGTCTAAATTCTAGGGTAATCAATAGAAGTGTCTAAAGCTAAATCCTAGGGTACCCTATCAAAATGCATAAACCACTTAAACTATAGAGTAGAAAAGTGCATCATAAACCTAAACCTAGGGTAATCAATAAAAGTGTCTAAACCTAAATCCTAGGGTACCCTATGAAAATGCATAAACCACTAAAACCATAGAGTAGAAAAGTGCACCATAAACCTAAACCTCATGGTACCCTACGAAAGTGTCTAAACCTAAACCCATGGGTACCCTATAACATTATTAATGATGTATTATGTTTAAATAAAAAATAATTTAAACTATTAATTGCAAAATTCATACCGTTAATTATACATTTTTGTATAGACTGTAAATTTTAATTGAATTTTGTGTACACTGTACAAAGTCCGGTCCAAAATGCCTAAACTGTACAGTCTAAATTCTAAAATGTATATTCTAAAATTTAAAATGTACAGTCTAAACTTTATAGTACCCTATGAAAACTCCTAAAATCCTAGAATACCCTATGAAAGTGTCTAAATCACTAAAATCCTATATATGAAAGTGCACCATAAACTAAACAATCTAAATGTAAAGACTACATTAGGTTGGGGAGTTATCCGTGCCTTTTGATAACCTTAATGGTGATTAATAAGAGTGATTGACCTCAATGGTAATAAATATTTATTTTGTGACCTTAATGGTAATTGTTTCTTTTCAATATCCTCTCTTTTTTCAAAGAACGTCTGGCTCGTACCCTTTTAATCTTTGTTTTCAATATTCATTCATTACTAAAATCTTTTCTTTTGCTAAGAAAAAAAAAGAAAAACCGTCATGATCATTGAATTGGCTATCTCCTAGACCTTTTCTTCCCTAAACCCTCTATAAATACACAATATACATGTGACTTATTTCTCACACCACTCATCATGGCTTCATTACCACATTCTCTATCCTCTCTGCTCTTTCTCACCCTAGCTTTGATTCTCATATCTGTTTCACCGGTGAATTCCACATCAAGACAAGCTCTTGATGATCATCAGGACAAGCTGATGAAAACTGGTTTCAAAATTACTCTAAACAACGTTGATTCCAGAGGAAGCTTCAATGACCGTTTACTTCGGGCAACGAAGCGTTCGAGTAGCAGATTCAAACATTTCAATGACATAGTTTCGAAAGCTAAACATCCAAACTTCAGGTCCGCGGTTAATCCAGGACACAGTGCGTATTTATGAACTTTTCGATAGGTACGCCACCGATGTCCTACCATGGCATAATGGATACCGGCAGCGACCTCATATGGACTCAATGCAAGCCTTGTTACCAATGTTTTTCGCAACCCGCACCCGTGTTCGATCCCAAGCAATCCTCCACTTATTCAAATTTGTCATGCTCGAGCAACCTTTGCCTAGACCTACCATCTTATTGCAACGATGGGTGTGAGTACATCTATAGGTACGAAGGTGGTACTATAATCATAGGTTATTTAGCCACTGAAACCTTTACTATTGGTGGGGTCCCGTTACTGAAAATTGGGTTTGGTTGTACTGTATTTACGTATGACGGAGTAGGGTTCAGCGATGGCATGGTGGGTCTAGGACGCGGACCCTTATCGCTCATCTCCCAATTGGGTGAGTCCAAGTTCTCATATTGCTTGACTTTTTGGGAGGATACTAAACCTAGTACCCTCGTGGTAGGCCCCCAAGCAAGTGTGAATTCCTCAAAGGGTAGCGGTGTTGTCAAAACTACCCCTTTACTTTTAAACCCATTTATCCCTACTTTTTACTATATTTCTCTTGAAGGAATCACAGTTGGTGGCACTAAGTTGCCCATAAAAAACACAACTTTTGCTCTCAATCCTGATGGATCTGGGGGTGTAATCGTAGACTCTGGCACAACATTTACATTTTTGGAGTTCAGTGCTTATTTTCTTCTCAGACATGAGTTTATCTCTCAAGTACAGCTTCCGGTAGTCGACGCATCCGAAACCACCGGGCTTGATCTTTGCTTCAAATTGCCGTCTGATCCCTTTAGTGTGAATATACCCTCCTTGGTGTTCCAGTTTAAAAATGCAAGTTTAGATTTTCCGACAAACAACTATATAATTGCGAATTCGAGTATCATGTGTTTGGCCATGGTACCCTCAGCTGGTTTATCCATATTTGGGAACATACTGCAGCAGAACATGTTGCTGTTGTATGACTTATCCAAAGAAACCCTATCCTTTCAGCCAACAGAGTGTGACAAGTTTTGAGCTCTTCATTAGTTGATCTTGTCATATTCATGTACAACTATTCGTAACATTTGAACACATATTGTCTTGAAGTTACGAATATTTATACAAAATAGTATGTATTTCTATCTAGATTAATGGTATAATTCACTTAATAAGATTCAAGGAATTGAATATCTTATAGGCTTACACCCAAATATGGGTGTGTATTATAGCATTTTTCTACTTTTAACGTGTACCTGTTGTGTGTGTGTGTGTGTGTTGTGGTTTGGTTTGTGGAGCTCTGATTGATTTCTTTCTCCTTGGAACCCATTTTCATTCAATAGACTCACTGTTTTTACAAGTGATTTGCTTGAATTAAATAACATGATATAGATCATCACTTTTCAATGTCTTTGTGATTATCTTTACCGAATTTTAGTCAGATTCGTGCCAAAATTTGTTGGTTTAATCATCTGTCTAGATGAACGGAATTTAAAAAGTCAAAACAATGACCAAAAGCAAAAAACAAAGTTTGTTCAAGCTTAAAAATGAGTAATTTAACACTTTTGTTCATCTTATCATGTGAATCCCGTTTTTGTATTGAGTACTAGAAACTTGTGTTTCATACTATATTCCTGAAATACGTTCTTCTGAGTGAGAGAGGCAGACGTACGTCTGGTTCGCCAATGAAGTTCTTTGTGGTGTTCTGATTACCGTGGTTAACGTTTTTATCCTAGGAGACAGAAGTTGGTACATCCTGCAACACCCTCGTAGGCTGCAAATTTATTTTAAAGAGACTGTGGGGGCGCTTATGGAACAATCAATTTTCCCCCCTTTTTTTTTCTATTGAACTTCTATGAATGATCTTAAATGTCATCCTCGTAAACACTTTAGATTGCAGGCTGCACCTTCTAAAACAATTCATCCATACTCCTATTCAATTCTAAAAGATGAAATTCTAACTAAAAAAGTCTTTACACATCCCATGACTTAAGGTATCATCCATATTTTTCACTTCAAAAGAAACGTAAAGTCTCGTTTTCCATTCTTCGTTTTGTATCCACTGAGTTCAGTTCATTTTTCAGAATTAGAACGTGAAGATCCTCTCCTTGTTGTCCAAATAGAAACAATCTGAACTCTCTCACGCCTCCAAATCGAAGCCGTGCATATTTCTCACACCATCGGCTAGCAAATCCGTCGGCTTCTCCTCTCCCACTCCTAGTGACGACCTCTCGCAATGGCTAAAAAGGTCTCTGTCCACTATTCCCCATAACCCCAAATCTCTTCCCATCGTAGCTTCTACCGCTATTTACCAATGCCCCCCACCGCCCAGAATCTCTTCCTGCTGCAGCTTTCACCCTTTTACACGGTAAGCATACTCCAATATTCAGTCTGAACATCGCAGACATTTAGAACATCACATGCTACAATGCTTGAATATCACAGACATGGCTATTTTATAATACTATATAAGTTTTAGACAATGACAGAACTGGCCACTACAAACACGCACTTGATGACCTGTTTGATGATCTTTTTCTTTTAGCATCAAGGTATCCAACACCCCATAGTTTTGTTTTCAGGTCTTCTCAATTGGAACCAACGAATCCAACACCCCATTGGATCCCTTCTCAGTCTAATTTTGTGGAGGCCCATTAATTTGTTTGTTAGCCCAATAATTTGTGCCCTGAAAGTGTTTATTTTGTGGGCTTGTGTTTGGGTAGAAGATTCTACACCTTTGTTATGAAGGCACATGCTTTGTTAGCTCTTTTTTGCGACTTTATATATACCGATGTGGTGAAACTCCTCAGTATCAACATATGTGAACAAAATATTTAACGCTCAACTATATGCAACACGTTTAGTTTTCTCAGCCTTTGAGTATCTAGGCTTAAGAACTATTTTTCCCCCAACAGTTTCAGTTGGCGACGTATACTTTCACATGCCATCCAAACCTCTTCATCGATAGCCTTCATATAGGGGGAATGGCTACAATACACACCTCCTATTTGGGTGTGTGTCATATGCACTCCTAAAAATGTTACAAATCGATTAAAAAGTTACGATATTTATATTAATGTTACGAAACGCAAAAATGTTATGAAACATAGGAAAAATGTTATGAATCATATTGGTGATCGAAAAGTTATGAAACGCCAAAAAAATGTTACGATTGGTCATAAGGTAGCACAATATAGACTATACAATAGGTGTATAAGGTACACAACTTTTATAGGTGTGTATATATGTAGCCATTCTCAATCTTAGGCCTCCATCTTAACTTTCTAGTGATCGAAATTTGTACCCTCCAAAATGGAATGACGATTGAAGCTTTCCATTATTTCAATAAACTAGGACCTACTCAAGAACACAACAATTCCAAAAAAAGTAATTGAGCATCCCACTCAGATATCAAATAATAAAAAATTCAATGGCACAAACTAAAACACTAGCAATAGCAAAGAATCATGTACTAGAATTATTGTGTGAATACAAGTAATCAGTGCTCTTGTATCTTCACCATGAAACCTAATTTCACTTAACTCCTATGAGGTTTCTGATAAATACAAAGACCTCACATACTTTCTGAAATTCCACTGCCTTTCCCTTACTTTTCAAACTAAAATTGTCACTTGCCTCCCCTGTCGTTACTTTAAGGCTAATGATGTTAACTTTTTGCATGAAATGACCATAGTACCCTAACTATATATTCTCCCCCATAAAAAAAATTTAAAATAGAGTTAAAAAAATTCAAAAAAATTAAACCGTTCTTCCTTTTTTTAAAAATAAAAAAAAAACAGCTTATAAACAAAAAGTATCGAAGATGATTTTAATTTTTCTCTTTTTGCTGAACAAAAAAAAAAGATTGAGGAAAATAAAGATTTGAAGAACTATGAGAGAGAAAGGATAGTCATGAGCTGGTAATAACCTAAACCAACATTGACTATTAAATGATCTATTCGAACAATACCGAAACACCAGCAAGCCAATCCCGTCTGAACTAAATAGCATTTGAAATGATTATTTATTTATTTATTTATTTACATATATGAAAAGAGCTGTGAGACCGTTAAGTGGCATTATTATATTGGTTGAATATAAGAGATGTGAGACCGTTAAATGACATTATTATATTGATTGAATGCTCTTTCAAATTTTTGACTCAATATTTGTATACTTCCTTCCGGTCAAGATATTTTTATACTATAAATAACTTATTACATCTAAAGGAACCACATATTTTTTGTTTCTTGATTTTTAGACTTTAATATGTATATGTAACAATAGCTCTAGAGTATTATTTTATTTCCTATTTTTGCATATAGTTATTCTTAGATTTTATAAGAATTTTTTTACAAATGAACGTAATCTCTCTTACATCGCTTAATTTATGAGATGGGTTAGATGTTTTAGGAGATGGATGCTTTGATTGATGGAACCATTTTAAAGAATCATATTACTTACTGTAAAAAGGGCCATTTTAAATTGTGGGTAAAGGCCGGATCCAACTGTCTTGAGCCGGTCATGCCGGATTCGGGAGGCCTGCTGCCCCAAAGAAACAGCATAGAAAATAGGGGAATAAATTAGATGAGAAATAGGGGCATGTTGATGGATTGCAGAATACTCGGTGCTTGCTCTCCTTTTTTTTATATTTTCTCCTATTCTTCTTCATAGAAATTTTCAATATCCTCTCTTTTTCCAAGGAACGTCTTATTCGTACCTTTTTAATCTTTGTTTTCAATATTCATTCATTACAAAAATCTTTTCTTTGGCCGAGAAAAAAATAGAATAAAAACCGTCATGATCATTCTATTGGCCATCCCCTAGACCTTTTCTTCCCTCAACCTTCTATAAATACACAATATATACATGTGTCTTATTTCTCACACCACTCATCATGGCTTCATTACCCCCTTCTCTATCCTCTCTACTCTTTCTCACCCTAGCTTTGTTTCTCATCTCTGTTTCACCGGCATTTTCCACATCAAGACAAGTTCTTGAGGATCATCAAGACAAGCTGATGAAAACTGGTTTCAAAATTACTCTAAACAACGTTGATTCCGGTGGAAGCTTCAATGACCGTTTACTTCGGGCAACAAAGCGTTCGAGTAGCAGGCTTAAACATTTCAATGACATAGTTTCGAAAGCTAAACATCCAAACTTGAGGTCCACGGTTAATCCAGGAGACGGTGCGTACTTTATGAACTTTTCGATAGGTACGCCACCGATGTCCTACTATGGCATAATGGATACCGGCAGCGACCTCATATGGACTCAATGCAAGCCTTGTTACCAATGTTTTTCGCAGCCCGCACCCGTGTTCGATCCCAAGCAATCCTCCACTTATTCAAATTTGTCATGCTCGAGCAACCTTTGCCTAGACCTACAATCTTATTGCAACGATGGGTGTGAGTACATCTATGGGTACGGAGGTGGTACTATAATCATAGGTTATTTAGCTACTGAAACCTTTACTATTGGTGGGGTCTCGTTACCGAAAATCGGGTTTGGTTGTACTGTATTTACGTATGATGGAGCAGGGTTCGGCGATGGCCTGGTGGGCCTGGGACGCGGACCCTTGTCGCTCATCTCCCAGTTGGGTGAGCCCAAGTTCTCATATTGCTTAACTTATTGGGAGGGTATTAAACCTAGTACCCTCGTGATGGGCCCACAAGCAAGTGGAATTCCTCAAAGGGTAGCGGTGTTGTCAAAACCACCCCTTTACTTTTAAACCCATTTAACCCTACTTTTTACTATATTTCTCTTGAATGAATCACAGTTGGTGGCACTAAGTTGCCCATAAACAACACAACCTTTGCTATTAATGCTGCTGGGTCTGGAGGCGTAATCGTAGACTCTGGCACAACATTTACATTTTTGGAGTTCAGTGCTTATTTTCTTCTCAGACAGGAGTTTATCTCACAAGTACAGCTTCCGGTAGTCGACGCATCGGAGTCCACCGGGCTTGATCTTTGCTTCAAATTGCCGTCCGATCCCTTTAGTGTGAATATACCCTCCTTGGTGTTCCAGTTTAAAAATGCAAGTTTAGATTTTCCGACGGGCAACTATATAATCGCAAATTCGAGTATCATGTGTTTAGCCATGGTACCCTCAGCTGGTTTATCCATATTTGGGAACATACTGCAGCAGAACATGTTGCTGCTGTATGACTTATCCAGAGAAACCCTATCCTTTCAGCCAACGGAGTGTGACAAGTTTTGAGCTCTTCATTAGTTGATCTTGTCATATTCATATACATCTCGATTTTATTGTATTTGAAATTTTGAATTCATTGCTTTTGTACAACTATTCGTAACATTTGAACACATATTGTCTTCAAGTTACGAATATTAATACAAAATAGTAAGTATTTCTATCTAGAATGGAATAAATAACTTAAAACGATTCTATATATCGCAGGATAACTTAAGTATTCACTAATTTGATTGACCATATATCGCAGGATCTTCAAATACTATTCGCGATTTATACTATTTAAGGTAAAGCTACTTTCCGTGGAACGAAGTACCTGGATGTGACACGTGACATGAAGTAATAAGCCAACTCGTGATTCATGGGGTAATTTTCTCTCCAGGCCTCCCTTCCATGCGTTTGCATAAGATGAGATGGCCCCAAGGATAAATCATTGCCGAAGGGAATCAAATCTGCGACCTGTGGGAAGCCCCATTGAGACATGTCGATTAACTATTACGACAGCCCCTTAGGTCCCACATAAGAATGTTGTGCATGTTGTTGATTTCCTAGACTTCCCTCATACAAACTACCAATTTGTTCTGGTTCCGTCCGACGAAACCAGAACAAATTTCGTGTAGTAGCTGCGAACTTGAGTTGAAAAGCTCATGCTGTGGTGTTTAATAGGGCATATGAAGCGTGAAAGGATAAAATGAAGTAAAACGGCACCTGTAGCATGCCATACACAGCAATTGAAGGAGCTACACAGCAAATGAGAAACCATTCAACTACCCAACATTCAACAGAAGATTATAATGATCGGATCCCCAGAAAACCTGAAATCATGACAAAACTAGTACACATATATTTGCAGAAATGAAAACTAGCCTTTATATGAAGCCTTGTAGACCTGAGCTTGATACAAACGAGACTAGCCAACAGGCTCAAAATATTTCATGTATATTTTTGTACAGCTGCCAAAAGTCCTTCAAAAACATAAACTGTCTAACATTATTCGTCGAAAGAATGGGCAGAAAGAGAAAAAGAAAAGCTTCGTAACTAGTCTTTATGAAATTCGAAGCTATAGCGAACACGATGACCCTCGATTAGAGTCCTATGTTCATTTTCGTTGTTATTTTTTTGAAATTGTCCTAAAGAGTCCTATGTAGATGGTATGCCAGCCAACAATGCTTGAGATTCTCGTAGGTGTCCTGGGATGCGTCGTCTTATCGCTTCAAAAGCACACAATGTTTCTGAATCGAGCCCTCCGGCAAACTGCAGTCATGTAGAACAGAATTAATTATAAAACTGGTAGCGTTAAACTTAAAACTTCCATTGTCTGCTAGAACCAGTGAAGTGTAATATACTAATATGTGAAATTCACAAAAACTTCAGTGAAAACCAGCACCCTGGACTACGTTAGGCTAACCGCCACTTGGATGCAAAGAAACGATGAAAAGAAAAAATAAAAGAAAATTGAATCCTATCACTTATTCGTAAGAATAAAAAGGTGGGAAAGGAAGGAATGGTAGATTTTATCGGTTAGTTACATGAACCCTTCAACTATTTTCCGAGTATACAACACGTCTCAACTACAGAAACATATGTTGGATAACTCCATGTTTAAACTTGTTTTTGTTTTCACTCTTTCCACTTGTCGTCTCATATGTTTGCGACAAGCGGTCAAGTGACTCAAATGAATTGAAGATGGTGGAGCAATCATAAACATGCCAGCTAATTGACAAGGGATTCTAGTTCACACACCTGGTGAGCTTTATAAGCAAAATGGATACCCTGAAGCAGCAGGCCTTCTTGTGTCGATTCCCTTTCTAAATACTGGAAAGATTCAAGCTCCGTTGTTACTCTTCTCAAATAAATCTTGGCAAGCATCATAGAAGCCTCCTTTATCTGAAGAAAATTAAATATACTGATCAGTTCCTTATGATCACATCTCAACATGGGAATATAGCTAGATTTCCCATTTGTGAAGCATCCAATGCTACTCATATATGATGCTAAAGCATCAAACTCAAAACCAATTGGCAATGAGTGGACCCAGGCTCATGTACTAGTTTTGGAGGTTATAATTAACCAATGTGGGACAAGCTCTACCACTCCGCCGTACGTTATCCCTAAACCGCATAGGGATCACAATAAACAACGAAACAATGTGCACTTAAGGCACAGACAACTAGACCATCAATCAAGAGTGACTTGTCCAAAAGCCTACTCTGATATCATGTTAAAGCATCCAACTCAAAAACAATTGCCAATGAGTGGAGAGGCTGTCCAGGCTCATATACTAGTTTTGGAGGTTACAATTAACCAATGTGGGACAAGTTCTAATATATGCTTTATTAGGCAGACCAAATCCAAAATAAATTTACGACCTCCTTTACTATCTTTTCGCTCACTCCAACTTCAATAGTCTAATCTTTTCTGAGCAATAAAATAATCTAATAGTTAAACTCTACTGATAAGTGTGCGAGAGGTAGATGGTAGGACCCAAAGAGATCTTGAAACAGAAGTCATGATTCGAGAGAGATGAATCTAGGTATTGATGGGATGCATTACAATCATATTGCAGGATAGTTATAGAACTTTACTACGATGGAACATATGTAAAACTTTCATTATTGACATTAATCATTGGAATGCTAACTTCCCAAAAAAGCAATGGACTTCAACCCAAAAAAAAAAAAAAAACTAACCTTACTAATAAATCCGGAGTCAAACATCCAGTCAACTGGGATTTTGAATTGTTGATAAGAAAGCATAACAGAGGTTCGCAACTTAATCAATCTCTGTATGCTCTTCTGTGACCTAGCACCATTACAAGGAAAAATATCAATCCAGTCCATTAAAAACATAATTGACGTGGGTGAAGAAAAACAAAAACGTTATTGTCTTTCAAGGTTCATACTTGTCAAGCAAGCCAGCCATCTTCTTGAAAGCAACTCCACACGGTATGGTCGGGTCGTCCTTATGAGAAGAAAGTTCACTTTCTAAGAGTTTGAGGCCACGATACTCAACTGCAGCTTCTCGCATGGCATCTGCTTTCTTCTCAGGCCAGTTGAAATGCTTAAGCACTGCCCTCTCATCAGACTGCATAAGACAAGACATCAGGAGAAAATATAAAGGACTATACAATTTCAAATAAACTATCTACCGTTAAATAAAATAGCATCTTAGCATAAACCAACAAATCACCATCCGTCAACTAAGCCTTGCTTAGTTGAGTGAAGGAACCAGTAACCAGTGGCGGAACCAGGAATTTACACCAGTGTGTTACTTATCAATGGTCTATATTATGTCTACGCAAGGCATGTATACGACTGTCATCTCTCATCCATTGATTATCCATTCGGTTTCACCATTGGGTTGTCAAAATATTTATGATCGAAAATGGTCTCTTTGTTAGGCTGATAAATCATCGAAATAGAGAGTTGACCCAGACCCAGTAAGTGAAGGAATGCAGATGCTTTTGGAATGTCGACAAAACGGGTTTTTGCTAAGTTGTTTTGGTTATTTTCATCACGGTTTTTTACTTTGGTTCTTTTTTTAAAGAAAAATTTGTGGCTAAGAGAGCACACTTTTAGCTAAGCTGGTTGGATAATTTTGGATGACCTTTTGGCGAAAATAGATAGAGACAAACATCTGAGCTTCTTGGTGATGGAAAAACCAAAAAGTTTGGTATCCTATAACCTCTTCAAAAATAGACTGAGACTTAGAAAAGGGGATAGCTAATGTGGTGGCAATTTACAGTCCGAACTACAGGGAAAAAATGAAAAATTCATGGGGGTATGTCAAGTGGGCCTTAATTGGCTCTGCCACTGGGAGTATCTGTTAACAGAAAGAAGGACATGGAAAAAAAAGAAGTACAATAAAATCAGTCATTTACCACCTCTTACTGTATGCCCCCAGATTACTCAATCAGTTGACCTAAACGTATATTAGGTGACTGTGACCTAAACGTATAGCTTCTTACAGATTTCCTTAAAATCGTATACACCCAGTGTTTTGAACACAAAGAGTGCATGTTATTATTCACTGACACACTAATATATCTATCAGCTTCTGGTAAGGAAAAATTACCAGTGACAAGAGTTGATCGTCAAGCCAATCCACAAATTGCAAAACATCTTCAATATCCGAATAAGCAGCATCCAACACTTTCTCGATGAGACTATTTACAAACTTGCCTTTTGTTTCAATGTCTGTTTTTATCTACAAACAGAGTCAATCACTAAGTAAGCTAATTAACAAATAAAGAGTAAGATCCTATGTAATTATAGTTGCAAGAAAAGGCTAAAATACTTACAGCTAAAAGGTGTGTGGACCGCTTTTGTATTTCCCCAACTATGCTACTATGCGCGCTCATAACTACTGGCTTATCATGATTCCGAGATCCTGAGGGGAATATTATTGGAGCTTTTGGGGTGATAGCTGCTTTAACTGTAGCCCTAGATGGGAGAGGTGGTGGTGGCGGCGGCGGCAAGTGGCATGCGACAACCTTTCTCCGTAAATCTGTCGAGCCTACTGGAACTGGCTGTATAGCTGGCGCCATTGGAGCCCTAGTTGTAGACCTTGCATCAATGGCTGACTCATTGCTAACCTTGGAGTGTTCCAATTTGGTTGCAATGAGCTTTTGAATGTCTTTAAATGAAGGAGTCGTCTGGTAGCCAACACAAAAGAAATATTTGTTCCATCAACACAAGATTTTAGCTTTTCTCTGAAAAATTAACATTTGGTAAATTGAAGAAATCCAACCAATACCATAACTTCATGAACAAAATACCGAAAACACAATGAGGAAAGGTAAAGTGGCCTGTGGCCACATCTGCAGGAAAAATAATCTCTGCAGTGCATTTTCAGTTTGGGAAAGTCTATGGGCAAAGGCTAGTGTACAAAAATCCGGACACGTGTATTTGAAATCGTCCGATGCATGTGGGTCCCTCATTATTTTGTGGGGCCCATGCGTCCATCACACAGTTCCAGTCACATCTATGCCACATGAATCTGTGTACCTATAATTGCTCTTTTGGTTTAGGGCTCTAATAAAATCAATGAAGACTTTAATGTCAAGGCGTTCGTACTTAAAAAAAACTTTAAGATTTTGATATCTTAACCCATTTTAGTACTCCAAACAACAATTTAACATCAACCCATTTTAGCACTCCAAAAATTACAAAGCTAAAATTTTATTGCCACCATAAATAAGATTGCAGACCCCACAATGATTGCTTAGTGTGGTATATGTGATGGAATTGCATAGATAATTATGCTATCACGCAACTAGTCAAAACATAAGAACTGAACATTTTATTAAGTTGGCTTATCTCCTATTTTAGTCCCTATAAAATACATTAAATTTCAATTTCGTCTTTGCAAAATATTTTGTGTCAATTTCGTCCTTATAGTTTCAGACAAATTTCAATTTTGCCCTTCCGTCAAATTAATAACGGAAAATGCTTATGTGGCAAACGGAAAATGCTTAAAATAAAGGAAAAATGCTTAAAATACCGGAAAAAATTATTAATCTCCAAAAAAAATGACGAAAATTATAAAATACCGGAAATAATTCATTAGACAAAAAGTTTATGAAATTTATCTAATGATTTTTTGGAGATTAATCATTCGTATCGACGAGAGGAATCAGAAAAGTATAAAATATGGGCGAATTTAAAAAAAAGTCCATATAAGATGACAATTTTTTTTTTGAAACGGCAATATAATTTATTGAAGAAAATTTGACAATGGGTACATCAAGTTGGAGGGAGAAAAGAGAGGACTTCAACCATGGTTGGAGAAATTAAAACACCCATTGGGCAATAAAATTTTAATTCGAGCCTTCAGTCCTGAGCAATTGGGGTCGTCTACGTGAATCCGTTTTGTCCATATTCTTAATCGAATACAAATCACAAGGATGAAATTGAAACTTGGTGTATTTTGTAGGGACTAAAATGGTAGATAAGCCTAAGTTTATTTTTTTGTAATTTCATACCATGAATATACATTAGAATCGTTATCTCAATACTTTTCCACCCAATAGAACTCGTGGTTTCCACTACATCACTGATTCGCTCCTCCTAAATCTCAGGTTTGAAGTGCTATCAACTCGGAGCCCCTGCTTCAATTCGGCCCTCTAGTAGACGGTGTAATTGGTCTAAGAAATTAGTCTGTGTCCAGTTATGAAAAAACAACGCAGTGTTTCCTAATCGAATTGGGGTCTTCTACGTGAATCCGTTTTGTCCATATTCTTAATCGAATACAAATCACAAGGATCTAACGGGATTTTTTTTTACGTGCCGGCTGCCAGCTACCCAACTCACAATCTTTCCCTTTTAACCGGGCCTGAGACCGGTTGTGTGGCAATAAGAGTCAGAAGCACGACACATGCGGGACTAAGCAATTTTATATATTCCAAGAAATTACCACAAAAGAAAACAATCCAAAGACAGACTAAAAATTGGGTTTCCTAATCCCTAACCTGTTGGGGAGGAGGACGAGGAGTGATGAGGGTAGAAGCAAGTTTTGCTTCAGCAGCAGCAAGTTCTTCAGAGAGCTTTCTATTGCGCAATTCAAGCTCTTTATTCAACCTCTGCGACTTATCCAATTCTGCCTTCAACTCCAACACCTCAGACTGCAAATTATTGATCAGGGTTTCATTCTCCTTCTTCATCTGTTCAACTTGCTCCACCACTTCTTCTTTCCTCTCTTTCTTCCCACCCAAATCAGAATCTCTAAGATCTGGAGTAACCACCCGCTGCTGCCGCCTTGTGGGCCGAGCAAATTGCTCGACCCCTGACTTGGGTTTGGGTTTATTCACTAGAACAGGCTTGGAATTTGCAACTGGTTTTGGGAATAACGGTGGGGATACCCTATTCCCGTTATTGTTAATCCCAATCGCAGTTTCTGATGAGTCCTTTGGCTTAGAGATGGAGGAGGCTCTAAGCCGAGAAGGGTTTGTGGAGAGAGAGAAGGTGGCTCTTGGGTTGGGTTTTGCGGTGGTGGTGGTGGGTGGAGGAACATCTTGCTTCATGGCTTCTCAATCTCCTCCTCAGTCCTCCCTCTCTATAATTGCAGTACCATTTTGGAACAGAGCTATTAATACAATTTATTTATACATGCTACTAATACTATACTTAGCATCTCTATGCCATAGTGTATTTATTTATTTTTTGACTTTTATCACCTACTAGTATTTCTTTATTTTGAAGGAATTTTGTTACTTTAACCCACCTTCTACTTCTTATTCTACTTGGGAGAATGGGGTTTAATAGTTACTAATATAGGAGTAGTAAATTTTAAAAGCATTCTCAAGGAAATTTTACTTCTATTCCTATAATACTAATTGTGTTAATTTTAACACTACATCTTACTTTCTGTCTCAATATATATTGTCCTTCTCGTTGACGGTGTGATTGGAGCAGATGAATTTTTTTGGGTAAAATGGTCATTTTGCCTCCAAGATTGACAAAATTGAGATTTAGGTGTTTTGGCAATATAAGCCACTTGGCTATATAATCAATTTTTTCTCACATTTGTTAGTTTCGTGTCGAACTTCTGTAGATTATTAGTTCTTCTTGACGAGATGAATCAGAAAAGTAAAAAATTATTACCTAAATTTTTTGAATAAAAACAAAAATATCCAAATCACCGAATAAATTTTTTGGTTTTATTCAAAAAAAAATTGAGTTTGGATCACAATTGTTTACTTTTAGATTCCTCTCATCTAGAATAACCAATATTCCACAAGAGTCTGACGCGAAACAAATAAATGCAAGAAAATTTTGAATAAAGACAAAAAAAAAAAAAAAGGTAAGTGTCTTATTAGCCAAAACATCCCTTGATACACACTAGAAGAACTATTTTAAAATTTTACCATACTTTTGTTTTTGCCAAAAAAAAAAAAAAAAAATTTGTAAACCTAATAATGAGTTACGTTGGCTGCATCGAGGTGAGCTTTTACGATGTAGTAGTGCTTTAGCACGCTATAAGACAATGTACAATAGCCAAGCTAAATGGACTCTCATAGACATCTCGATTAACCAACGCACAAAAATATAAGGGCCATTTATTGGCCGGTACAGGCCCGTTGGGAAATTTACTTCTGGGTATAGTCCGGTTTTGAAATTGCACGGACAACTCATGTTCTGACAAAAGCGTTCAATCAGTGGGTGGGCAAGCCAATGGGAGGATGCGGTTGGTTCTCTCATCTGCACATGACTTCTAAACAAAAGTCACTTTCTGTACTCTCTCTCTCTCTCTACCCACCCCACATGGCACCCTATAAAATTGTCTAAATCTACCCTAGGATATCCTATAAAACTGCATAAACCTAAATCATAGAGTACCCTATGAAAATGCCTAAAATCTTAGGGTACCATATGAAAGTGCATAAAATCCTAAGGTACCCTATGAAAGTGTATAAACCACTAAAATCCTAAAATATGAAAGTGCACCCTAAATCTAAACTCAAAAAAGAGTGATTTATCTTAGTGGTAATTTAAAAAAGTGACTTACCTTAGTAGTAATTAGATATCTCTTTCCTAGACCTAGAGGTAAAAATCTAAAACTAGAACTCCAACAGCCTCAACCAAAAGCCAACTTCTTTAACATTGCTATAGTAAATCAACAAAGGTGTTGAGGCACTATTTGTTAGGGAGAAAAACTTGCATGTGGATAGGGTACTGGTGGTACCCGTCGCTGCATTTAAGTTGTTCAAACATATTTTGGACGATCTAAATTTGTTAGGGTAAATTTACCTCCAGAATTTATAAAAAATGTCATCCTTAAATCTGGGTTGTCCAAAATATTTTTGGACGGCTTGGATGCACCGACAGATATCACATGGTAGTATCCGTCCCGCATGCAAGTTTTTCCCATTTGTTAGGCAATCATATCAATAATTCTTTTTTTCTTTAATCACCCTTTCTTATTTTTTTTAAAGTTTTCTTCCCTCATTTTAACATTGCTACAGTAAGTCAACAAAAATGTGTTGAGTCACTTTTCGTTAGGCAATCATATCAAATACTAATATTCTGTTTTTTTAAATACACACTTTCTTACTTTTTCGAAGTTCTCTGCCCTCACTTCGGTTTTATAAACGATATAAAATGTGAATACTTAAAGAAAAGATAGGGACAATTACCAGTATTGCTTATGAATGAGAAAATGACTAAGTCAAAATAAAGAAAAGTACAAATTCTCTTGCAATTTTAAATAGGTGCTGTATATGCTCCAAGGTTCACGGACCCTGAAAGCTTTCCCGTAAAACTTGAGTTTAGCTTGGTTACGAAAATCATTTTTATTTCTCATTAACTAAAAGTTAAGTTGTTAAAAATCAATTTTCTCCCACATATGCCTTTTGCTGAAAGCACCTTTTTTTGCTAAAAGCAAATTACTAAAGACACGTTTGTGCTTTTAGCAAATGAAAGTTGGGGCAGCTAAAAGCATATCTTATTTCTTGTAGACTTGCCTTTTGAGGGGTTGGGAGACTATTCACCTTACCTATATTCCAACTCTTAATTTTAACATATCACACATTTGTTGGGAAAAATATGATACAATCAACATATTCAAAGAACAATTTTATTAAAGGAATTAATTGAATTACAGATTACAAAAAACCGAAATACATATTTCTGAAATGGAAACTGAATAATACCATATAAACTAAGTCCTATGCAATGCAACGTGAATCACATTCTCCATGAATAGATTCACCGTCTATCGGGAGTGTTGCAGGTTATACCGACATTCGTCTCCCAAGTTCAAACAACTAGAACCTCAACCTACGAAACACCGAACACAGAATCAAAATTGTGTAATATGGAATCCGAATTTCTGGTGTTTCACGTAAAAACGGGATGCGAATTATAAAAACCATGAAACTGTGTATAAATGATTTATGCCATTATTATGACTCGATTATTATAATGGGAAAAAACAAAACATAAGACAAAATTTCAATGTAATGGGTCGGTCGTGGTCGTGGCTAGATTACAATAGTAGTGGTTGATATGGTAGAGAGGGACCAGGCGGCCGTTCATATTTGGTGGAGGTTAGGGCAATGATTAGAAAAATGACTACCAAATCCCATGATGGTACCCTATCAAACATTTTGCACAGTTTCACACATTATTATACATCTTGATACTGATAATTGTTACGACATTGGACTACATATATATGATTGATGTTTTTTTGTTTGGTTTCTGGTAAAAAATGCTTATGGGTATGCCGAATATATACCGGATTGTGTTGGGACTCCAGGTGGATTCCACATAAATAATCGTAGCTATTTAATTTGTTTACAGTATATTTTTAAGAGTTTCTGTAACAAAATTAGTCTATTCGGATATCAGTAGAGGCTTTATCTATGTTGTTTCTGAATTCGCTGAATAAAAACCGAATGCATTGAAAAAACACTTACCGATATCCGAATGAGCCAATATTTTGCAAGGATACTTGAAATAAAGTTTTAAACAAATGGCACAGCTATGGTCATTAATGTGATCTAATATACATTGGTGTATAGTACTACTAAATAGTGTACTGATAGTTAGGCTCACCTCAGAGGTATGGGCCCATGACTAAACATCTAAATCCTTTTGCCATTTCTGGTTTGGGAAACATCCAGTTTAATTTCCTAGGCCCTGGCAGGAGTCTTCTTTAAGGTAGCCGACTCTCTCCTGTCTGTTTTAAGAGAGATTATTTAGTGCTCCCGAAATAATGTCCATTCATTCCACAAAAAATATATGGACTCATACACTTTTGTGAGAGGAATGAGCATTGCTCTTGGAGCACAGAATAATTACTCCCGTTTTAGGGACCAGATTTTATTGGACTACTTGTGATCTCTTTTCAAGGCTAATTTTAATGATCCAAACTTTTTTTTTTTTGTTCACGTGTTGATTGTTAACTCTAAAAACTGAATAAAAAATAAAATATTTGGATCAAGTAAGAGTTAGATTGAGCTGATTTTTTGAGGTACTACTCAAAAATATAGTATTTTTGAATTGATGAAGGGTTTGGATTGTTCTTGTGGAACCCTGACGTGGGCTCCACGGAACGATCTGTGCGCATGGCGAACCCTATTTATTAAGGCCTAAAGATAGGGTAGGCTGAGTGAACATTATTTTCCTATCATATACTAATGGATACTCTATAGTCTATAGTCTACACAATTAGACTATAGAGTATTACAAAAGTTATTGAATATTACAAATCTCTTATTAATTGTTTTAATTCCTGCTTTAAACTCAAAAGTCCACTTTATTAGACAGGTCATTCTTTTACAATACGTTGATTTAAAAGTTGACTTACGCAACCGAAGGCGTGGTCATGGTTCCAAAGTTTTTGGATCATGACGTTTTTCTATTTGACCGAATATAAAAATCTATCCATTTGCAATTGGTCTAAGAGCATGGGGAGCAACCAATACTTATAAACATGTCTGTCGAATTTTGGAAAATGAACTTTTGTTGAGAGAATTGAAACTCCAATCCAGAGGTCATATTGGACACTTCTTCTCTGCCGCAAAGTTAGTTCATTGCGAAAATACATACATTTTCAGAGAGGACTCGAACTAAAGCATGATAAGAGAAATTATGGACGGACGGGAACCATCAGTAAAAAAAAATATTACCCAAAAGATCAAAAAAAATATGCAAAAAAAGGGTTTCATCTTTTATTTGGTCGGGACTTTCAAAAAAGAACATGCAATTTAAAACGAAAAGAGTACTTGGTAGTAATATCCGTCTGGAACTTACAGAAATGAGAGAAATAGAAGAGAAAATAATTAAGATACACGCGATTCCTCAAGTCATTTACAAGAAAAGTAGTCGAACAACTATACTGTCGTACAACGAACCATCGTCTATATATCATCCCCGGCACAATAATGGCTCACGTCAGCTAAGTTACAATAATTACATGATCTATCCTTGAAAATGGCGGAAACAAGCTCACCGAATTTCCAGGCGGACAGTTGGGGGAACTACTACATCAAGCCAATCACAGACGCTCTCCATTCGATCTTTATACCACGAGTTTGCTTCTTCATAAACCCAGCTATTGAATCCACTGTAGACCTTCTGGCAAGGACTGACCGCTAGAACTTTCAATTCAACTAGGTTGTCAAGCAGATACTTCAGGAGCACTTGTTCGTGGTGATTACCATAAAACCCATTGATCTCTAGCTCAGAGAGATGGTTATGAGGGCAGTTATGAAGGACCCTCTCTACCTCCTTTGGTCGTTTGATAAAGTTTGCACAAAACAACTGCCAGACATTTTAAAAGTGTCAGTTGCTTTGTTCAATAATACTCAACCGGCACATAACAAGACAACATTCAGCGTAGAAAACTTGATCGTGTTTCCTCATGTTAAAATTGAAAAAAGAAATCCTCCATCCAACCCGTTTTGGTTGCCATTTTTATCAAATTTCTAGACATCTTAAAAAATCATCTATAAGCTTGAATTTATTTTTTTCTATTTTATCATTCAATAGAGATTTCGATTGGTGGAAATCCTTTTAACAACAATCACAAACATACAGTACTTGACCAAATGAAAGAATGCGACTATAAAACAAGGACAAGCATATCTAGGCAGATGGAGCAGGTAAATACTTACATTTAGCTGTAGTTTGTGCAACAAGGGGAAATGCTTCAGGACATAATTACTCCAGCAGAGTTTGTCTTCGTCATCAAAAGGAAAAATGGTCAGCGCCAATTCCCTGATATTGGTGAATGTAGGCACAGTTTCTGGAAGCTCCAGCACCTAAAACAGAAAAGCATGAACTAAGCATACCTCGAAGAATAAAAGAACCAAATAAAGGCTAGACAAAAGACTGTTCAGAGCTACAAGTAGAGTATGTAAAGAAAATCTCTAACTCTTAAAACTAACCCAACGAAAAGGAATCATGTCCAGCGACGACACACTATGTTACAGGGATTCTTCTTAGCTAAGTGTATGAAGTTACAAATATCCGACACTTGACACTAAGATACTCAACAGGACATTCATTCGCCTAGCATGCATATTGGAATTTTGTAATTTACCTTGAACTATGCAAATAGAACTCTACACATGAAATTTAGAACTCTACGCATGAAGTGTCCTGAGACACAATGTAAACACTAACACCTTTACCACAGCCAATGAAAAGAAATCCATCATGAAATACATATATTTTCAGCATGTCCCGTAGTCCTCGAGATGAAAAGTAGATAAATGCAATTCTTAGATACACACCCTCGCCCAACACCTCTATGCGAGTCCATTTAGCGTAACGAGTTGGATTGAAAAGGAATGAGGACCAAACTCACTAAAACATTTGTACGAGTTTCAGGTCTATTACCATCACAAATTCCTAAAATTTCAATTGAAAAGACAAAGAGATATTATACTCAGATTTCACATTTTACCTTCATAGCCAGCACCGAGACTAAATTTAGAGTCCCCAATTGAGGTACATCACTCACAAATTTTGTCAAAGCATAAGCTGCACCATCCAGCCTGCTGTCAACAGTGAAATTCAGAAAGGCCTCGGCCAGCCTCGGTACGTCTTTGAAGTAAAATAAAATCAAGTGACCAGTATATTCAAACAAAGCAAGATTTTTGGCGCGTAGTTCCATCTTCTGCAATCTGAAACAGTCATGTATGCTCAAACGCTTCAACCGGAGGTTTGGAGCAACAAAATCCAATTCGACAAGATAATTGCACAGATGCAAACTTAGTCCTTCAAGAAATAAGCAACTTGATAAGAGACTCTCCAGCTGTTCATCGCTGACATTTACATTTTCCAGTTGAATGGTAATAAGTGAGGTGAGACTGTTGGAATCCAGAGGAGATATGAGACTACATGAGGTTAGTTGCAGATACTTTACACAACATTTTTTCCCAGCAGCAGCAAGAAGCTGGATAGGGAACTCATATTCTTCTGACGCAGTAGAAGAAGAATGATCCACCGTAAATAGACATGATGCTGATAAGTCAAGATCGAGGTTTTCAACTCCCATTCTTATTGCAGATCTGATCCATTGGTCTAGGTGAGGAGCAGAATCCTTGACTAAGCAAAAATGGAGGGCAAAAGAGTCTACTTTTGTGCCTTTGCATCGTTGATGCATAAAGTGATCGACCCGTTCTATAAACTTACATGTTTGTGTTTTTATCTCCAACTCAGATATGCTGTTGGAGGAAACCACCCTCCCAAGTACATTAGCGGAATCAAACCACAGGTCAGAATGATTATTCCAAATGAATCTCCATTGTTTAGATAAGACACTTGTCCTCAGAGCCTCTTTCAATGGTAGCATAGAGATGATGGTGGAAAGGATCCCATCTGGTAGTTCAATAAGTTGATCGTTCTTTCTCTGCTCATTCAAAAACAGGTAGATGTCAGCAAACTGAAGAATTGCATTTGTGCATCAAAAAGTACTAAGTAAATTCTTCCAAAGATGAAAAAAATTGGTACGTACAATCGCTTTAGCAGCTTTTGTCCCTCGACCCATTATTCTATCCAAATCCTGCAAAGCTTGTTGGGAGAGTTATAAGGAGAGAAACAGACGTAGAAACACCACCTGCGCAACATGAAAGTAATAGTCAGTATGAGATATAGGTTTGTCAGATATGGGCCACATTAAAGGCATCCCAAAACACAGTGTGTGTATGTGAACCTTAAATGACAGCTTTTGAGACAATGAAAGAGGGAGCAATTCTGAAGGTGTCAAAGTCAGTCAAACATATATAATGCTCCATTTTATAAAGTAGTATCATTTAAATTGATATGTCAAAATTATGCAAACAGCATCAAGGTTCCAAAAAAACTTAACTAGTTCATCCCCCTTTCCTTTCATTTCTAAAGTCTTATTCCTATAAATCTTGCCAAGTATCTTCCCATCGAGTATGTGCGCGTGGATGCAAACATGCAACTACATTCATGTCAAGTTGTTGGAGCATCACATTATTCCAGCAGTGAGCGATGAGCAGTCGGTTTTCAGGGATAGAGTGCAAAATCTAGATCACGCGTAAAATTACATCCAGTCGACAATTAAACTACGAAAAGGTTCTCGCAAGAAAAGACGTTGTTCAGTGGCATAAGGGTACATAGAATGATCAGGAGACTTGGTTTATTCAAAACCTCATAGGAAAATGTGTGCCAGGTCATTGGAGGGGTTCTTGCTGCTTGAGATAAAATAGAAGGAATTAAATGCAGACAATTTTGGAATGACTAAGGTATTAACTCCAATTATTAGCGTAGGGGAATGTGCTGTGTGTAACAGTTTCTCACTGCCAAATCTTGCACTAGCATCAAAATCATTATTTCAAGACATTGCACAAATCGTTAAATAGAGACTGTGAGCGACAGTGTTACAACTTGACCCATTTTTTAGTGGTCCATTAGGGCTCTAACAGTCTAACACTAACTAGAAACAGAATCTTATATGCTATAGTAACTTTACAAGAATTTAGTATGCTTTCAAGAACCCCAAAACTCTTAAACCTCAATTCTCATTTAAAGTTTAAGGCTCGTTTGATTGCGGACTGTTTTTAGAAAGGATTAGAAAAGATGGATTAAAGAAAAGTATTGAGCCGACATGCGGGGTCCATGGGATAATGGATGGGATTAAAATGTCATACTTTCTTTGGTTAGAGTGGAACGAAAAAATGAGAAGTATTTCTAACCGTTGGATGAGGAGGTAGATAATCCAGAGACGGAGACTAGCTACTCTATCTCACCCCTGAGTATTAGGCTATTAGCTAACCCCCTGGGGTGCTAAATGAACAAAAAGTCCACCGTTGTCCAATGACTCCAATCCGATTCCTAATCCTGAATGAGGAACATGTGGGCCCCTATGTTCGGAGTGATTATTCATTGCTCCAGGACCTTTTTCATCACACATTGGTATGGGCTCCATCACTATGGGCTCCATCACTGATTCAGTGCGTGCTCCAGGGACCTTCACACATTGGCGCGGGAGAAACATACTTTAGTGAGGGAACCCACATCAATGCGCCATGGAAAAGGCCCTGGAGCACCACGGGGGCATTTAATAATTTTTCCTATATTCCCCCAAAGACAGTAAAAGTACGGTCTTTTTTCAGTTAATTCCTCAAATCCAAGTACGAAACCCCTTACACCCAACTGCTTTGTTGTAATTTCAGATATGAAGTCAGAACTAAAAACCCTAATTTTTCGCCGAGCAAAGTAGACACATTATCTGCATTCGTGCATAGATATGTAGATATATACATATATGTACGTACGATTTTTGAAACATAATTTAAATAGAAAAATTTACTTACAAATGACCGAAAAAGGCTCTGCTCTGCTGTTCTCAGGGACCGATTACGAGATCTCTGTCCGAGGCGCCTCCGTCGTATTCGGCTAGAGAGAGAGAGAGAGAGAGAGAGAGAGAGTGAATATATCCGTATATGCGCAAACGACTGAAGATTTTGAATCCGTAATTCCGTATCCTATATGTATATGGTTTAGGTTTTTGAA
This sequence comes from Gaultheria prostrata, assembly GCA_036023075.1. Taxonomy (NCBI): domain Eukaryota; kingdom Viridiplantae; phylum Streptophyta; class Magnoliopsida; order Ericales; family Ericaceae; genus Gaultheria; species Gaultheria prostrata. Next base: position 35,314 of record JAXBDA010001558.1, read on the forward strand.
ATAACACTGCACTCCCTGATTTATCTGAAATTATCAACCAACCACATACCGTAATTTTCTATGGATGGCGTCCGTATTAATAGCAACCAAACTCAATTGCCAACCTATTAGAGCAACTGCAGCCCTTACCCAAATTCAAACTCAAATTTGAAATTTGAGTAAAAATATCCAAAAATCCACTCTAGTCATTGAACAAAACCCATATCAAATTGAGTTTTACTCAGATTTTTACCCAAATCAAGGGAGAACCAAATCTTTACTCAAATCTTTAACAGCTATTTTGTGGCGGCGACGGACATCGGAACACTTTCCACCACCATCGTTGTCGTTGTCACCGGCGAAGGAAAGAAGAACTTAGATCGTTCTGGAGGAGAGGCAGTGGCGGTCGTTGTTACCACGGTCGTTGTCACCACTATAGCAGAACACAAGTCGATCCACTACCGTCGTCATCGTTAACTTCGCTACTGTTTGGCGCCTGAAGGAAGACGGCGATGGAGTGATTTTCCAGATCTCGATTTGATTTTTCAAAAGAGTTGCAGCGGCAGATGGTGGAAGAATTTCAAAATCTGATTATAGGGCTGGAGTGAGTCATATCAAATAGAGCTTTGAACCAAATTTTTTCCTCAAATTTGAGGGGAAAAAAGGGTAAGAGCAGACTTGCTCTTACCAAAATCACGTCTTTTGTCACAATATATGCCATATGTTTTATATTTATATTTACACTTCAATGTACATGCATATGTTACCATAAAAAAGAATTCTTTCGATGTCCTGAGTATTTTATTTTTTTATATGTTCACTTTTTATTTAAATTGTGTAACAAACTTACATTTTTATGATCTCCGTTGAATTGGTGTGCGGGTGACAATAAATTGAAAACTTGGACACCACTAAGGGGGTGTTTGGGAGCCTACTTTTCAGCTTTTCATTTTCAGTTTTTTGGCTTTTTGGATTTTGGCCAGAATGTGTTTTGAATTTGGTAGAGTGTTTGGATGATATATGTAGAAAGCATTTTACAAAAGGGTAGTGTTTGGGAGAGATGTGATGAAAATGAAAAAACTGAGGGTGTTTTGGCCTTTGGGGGGAGAATGAGAAAAAGAGAAGTGGAAAAGCTCCTCCCTACCTCTTTTCTACTTCTCTTCTCCTTGGTTAGAAATGAAAAACTCATTTTGGCCAGAAGCTGTTTTGCCGACAGCTCCCAAACACCAAAAAATGGAAAAGGAGAAGTGGGAAATGAAAAAAGGGGCGGCCAAACATGCTCTAAATATGACATTGATATACATATATAGCAAAATGAACAGGGATACGTATAGTGATTATGATTAAAAATTACTAAGTTTCATCCATTTTAGTCCGGGATATTATGATTCCTAAGACATGGTTGGGTCTAACTTTATAATTGGATTATTTGTTCGGATTTATTCATAAATAAAATTAGGTTCGGCCTACGTTTGGGCTAACTGCTTTTGGATTATTTAGACATGTTAAAAAAACAAAAAGTCCATATGTTTGGAGTAAATACAAAAATATTTTCAGTTGGACTTTCACTACCTACACATTTGCTGAAGTGTTAAAAGACAATTACAATAGTAGTTATAAGTTAACCAAAATATGTTGGCTTTTACCGAAAGCCAAATTTTATAAAATAGATTAAAAAAAGTTCTAAAAAGGTAGTACTGTAGTTCAAAGTTCAAACTCACCCCGACTTCAGGTGGAGTTGTGAACTTTGTCGGTATTGTTCCAACGCCTAGTTTCCCACTTAATTTTATCTTGATAAAATCAATTGGGAAAAAAATATGATAAAATCTGACATTTTGCATAATTTCATAAAATCTGAGATTTTTACAACATCTTTGATTTTATCAAAGTTTTTCCCCACTTGATTTTATCAAATCTTGATTTTATCAAGATAAAATCAAGTGGCAAACTCACCCCAAATTTATTACAGTATATTTTATTCTTCCAAGTAAGAGAATATAAAAAAAATACCTAGTTTAAGTTCACTTGAAAATTTATCCCAAAAAAAATATTATTCTATTGTTAGCCCATTGAGCTAACAATAAACAAATAATAAGACACAAAAAACATGCACCCCAGTATACTTTTTACACTTTTTCAATTTGATACTACAAATTTTCTCAAATTTCAAACTGACAACTTCATGTGTTAATGAGGAACTACATTTCTAAATCCCACGACTAAACAAATATTGCAAAACAACTAATCAAATACTGCAAAACACTTGTTTTGACTATCGTTACAATATTCCAAGAGAGCGGTTGAACGACCATGGTACACCGAGATTCTGCAGCCGCCAATGCAAATCAAATTCTGACCTTTGATTTGATTGTGCCAGCGTTTATATATTTCTCGAAAGAACCCCAGCAGCAAAAAGTAGATTCCTACGAGAAAACTGTAGCCAAAACATGGATCAAGTGTGTGCATGAAAAAGAAAAAAAAAAGGATCAAGCATTTTAGCATCGTGGAGCTTTTATTGGAAAACTTATATCGGTTGCATCACAAATACAACATGAACATGAGCTGTGTTTAAGTTTTCGAACAATGGTTTTCTGCAAAAACTGATTTTGAAAACAGCGATCAAACAGGTCTCAGAGAGTTTAGAAGTCAAGTGTTTACCTGCAATGAGTAGACTGGAGTCGACTTGGTTGGGAGAGTCTTCAATGATCTGAGTCTGTTTGTACTTCCAGTTTTGCTGATACAAAACATAGGATATAAAATCTTCTAGTAAATTAAGGACAGCGAATGGCGTCAATTTTTCATTCTGGTGAAAACTTACTTTTCTTCTATTTTCGGCACTTTTGTGCTTGCTGTCACATCCCAAAGTTTTACGGTGCAATCAGCAGATCCAGATGCAAGAAGTGAACCTTCACAACTGAGGCCAACCAAATGGTAGTCAGAACAAATTTGACAGATCAAATATTTCTTTAAGTCATTTAGAGAACAAGAATTTCAACCTGAAAGCAAGTGACCATACACATGAGGTGTGGCCCACCAAAGGCGTGACACAGCGACCACTTGAGAGATCCCACATCATAATTGTGCCATCTTCATCCCCAGAAGCCATGTATCGGCCGTCAGGTGACATTGCCAAAGATAAAACCATGCTTCTATGACCAATGAAAATTCTAACACACTCCCCGCTCTGTACATCCCACAATCGAACTGTTTTGTCACTAGATCCCGTCGCAATGTAATTACAGTTTTCATGCCACTGTACACACTGGTAAATGAAATGACAAATAATGGATCATCATTGTTACGGTTAAATTTGGTCTAGCGCCTGAAACTTGCAAGAGAAACTGAAAAGAAAGTTCACAAGTGATTGGCGAGGCAAAATGACGAGACAAGTGCTTCCAGAATGTCTTAAAATCTCTAAATGCAACTAATTATATGAAAATTCTGCGATAAAAGGCACTCACTGATTCAAGGGCACAACGCAAGCAAAACTAGAAGTAGAGGTGGCAATTTTCAACCCAACCCAACTTGCCCACCTATAACCCAACCCAACTTGCTCATATTATAATATGGGTTATAAATGGGTCAACCCATAGTAACCCATATACACATGGGTTTACATGGGTTCCAAATGGGTAGGACCCAAAAAATTAAAATGGTCTATGTTTTTCAGTTTTTCTTTTCTCAGCAAAACCACCCCCACACACCAGACAAGTTGGTCTCACGTTTCTCCGGCTTCTCATCCAAAACGAGGACACCTTTACCGTCAACCACCGGGAACTTAAACACTGGCGGTTGCGCAGTTGCCGGAAAGCAAAATTCCTGGTCTCAAGCGGAGAAGAGCTCGACGTGCCTTCAGCATCGAAAGGCCGACACGAGAAATGTACGGAGGAATGTACAAAGAAAGGCAGTATTCAGTTCTGAGCTTCCCTTATCCGGTTTCGAAACAAAGTTCCGAGGTGGAGTTTATCCAATGGTTGGCTGAGTTGGAAGGCTGTCTATAAGGGACAGATTAGCGAGACCGGGATTACAAATCAGACTGAATGTGTGCTATGCCATGAGGATTTTGAATCCCACCCTCATATATTTTTTCGTTGCTGTAGTTTTTGCTTCTGCTGTATGGAGATCAGTCCTGGCTCAGAACAAGATAGTGAGGGATCCTATAGGGAGTGATGAAGAAGTCCGGTGGGCTGTTCATCACAGAAGAGGGAAGGGTTTTCAGAACCCCATTCATAAACTCTCCTTTGCTGCAGCTATCTACTTATTATGGAAGGAGAGAAATATGAGAGTTTTCCAACGTACGGCCTCAGATGCTAGATCAGTTTGCAAAGCTGTGTTGGGGGATGTCAGAGTAAAGTCGTGTAGTTGGACTGCTGGAGTGGAGGACCTTGAAGTTCACCGCCCAGAATAGGGAGTTATGTGAGCACTAGTCTCTTTCCTCTTCGGGGTTTTGTATCAACAACTGAGTCCTTTGAACTGGTCTGCTGAAGTATGGTAGGAGGTTTTTGTTTGTTCTAAGTCTTTGGCTAGGGCAGTGTTTGTTTACGTGGTCCTTTTGTGGTTGTCTCCCTAGCTTTGCAAGTAATTCTGTTGTTGACGCCTGTGTTTTTGAGTTTACTTTAGTAGTAGGAGGGTTGGCTTTGCTGTTTTCATGCTGGGTCAGGGTATGCCCCAGTTATTTTGTAGTTGTTTGCAGTTTTAGTTAAATGAATTAATTTACCAAAATAATATGTATACCAGGACTTGTATCCCAGCCACAAAAGACGAGGGAAGAGATAATAAAGAAAGTTCTAGTCAAAGAAAATCATCTAATCAACTTCAAGGATTCCACCTTTGTGATAAATGATACCCAAGTGTTCAAACAAAAAAAAAATCTTATCGGTCAGGTTGACTGAGTAGCAAGTGAAACCAAGAATGAAATGACACTTCAAATATAACTCCCTGCATGCTCTGACCTGAAGAAGGAAATTTAACTACAACACTGATAAAGAGGATGCACAAAAAAAAAAAAAAACTTTCTCCGTACATAATCGAACCCTTAAAACGCACTCGAGCACAACTTAGATGTCTGCCCCTTCTTTCTTCCTTTTTTGTTGAAGTTACCTTCGAGTTTTACAGCCACGTCACATCAGGCTATACCAAGGAAAATACTGCAAAGTAGGGGTGAAAGTGCAAACCAGTTAAACCGGACTGAACCAGCCGGATTGGATCCCTCTTTTTTGCATCCGGTTTGGTTCCGGTTTGTGAAGTTGGAAAAACCGAGAATCCCGTCCGGTTTGCGATTTAGGACTCCCAATAACCGGACCGGACCGTTTTCTTTAATACTCAAGAAAAATGTTAGGAGTGGGAGTCGAACCCCAGTCCTACAGGATAGGTGCACAGTTCTTTACCGCTTGGCCAACCAACCCCTTTGTTGATATATGAGATAAATATTATATTTAACATGTTTTAATTAGTTACTATTTATATATACACATTTCTAGATGACCAGATCTGATTCTTAGCCTAAAAATCTAACATCTCTCTCCCTCATCTCTTCGTCTGTAGTTCCCCACCGCCGCCGCCATGATGCAATCACCTCTCTCTCTCTCTCTCTCTCTCTCTCTCTCCCCAAAGATCGATTCGATGAAGAAGATTACAGCCATGGTGATGAAAAAACTCCATTTAGGTTTGTAAATACTAAATACCCAAACTTTCACCTTTGTTTTTTCACAAAATCTTTGTAATACCAGTGTAGAATTTCTAAAATTTTGTTCTCTTTTTCTCTGATTCTGAAGTTAATTTGGTGATTTGGTTCAATTTCAACTTTGGGTATACTCTGTTTCGATCTACATCTCTCTCTCTCTCTCTCTCTCTCTCTCTCTCTCTCTCCCCCTCGTCTGACCAAACCGGCAAACCCGCGGAACCAAACCGAAACCGGCAGGAACTGAACCAGCCTTATTTGGTCCGGTGCCGGTTTCAGATGTTCCCAAACCGAATGTCTGGTCCGGTCCCGGAGACTCCCCCAAAGCGGACTAAACCGGACCATTTTCACCCCTACTGCAAAGGAACGAATAAAAAAAGAAAAACGAAAAATTCCAAACCTTCCTTTCTCTTTAGTTGGTAAATTTACTGCTATTCATTGGATAAAAACATAGTAGATTTTTAGGTCAAGAGTTAATGCCATGGCTTTCATAACCTGGGACTTTGTGGGCTAAAACAATTTTAGGTTATGCTAGAAGATGCTCTAACTTCCTTCCATAAAATTTAGAACTAGGATTTAGACCATAATAAATGATACTCCAATTATAAGTAGACAACTGTGTGTGTGTGTGTGTGTGTGTGAGAGAGAGAGAGAGAGAGAGAGAGAGTACTCACATCCACGTCAGATAAGTGTCCCGCCATTATCCTTAAAGGCTGTATTCTGTCCATGGACCAAATTCTGGCTGTTCGATCATGTGACGCACTGGCAAAATAATGTCCCGCAGGACTAAACTGCATTGACCACACACAAAGCATGGGTATAAACTAAAACATATTTTAGAGAAAGTAAAGAACAGGAAATATATTGAATATTCTTCACCTCTACGTGGATACTTAAAATGTTCTACATCTCTTAATTTTTTTCTGTTAACAGAAAAGCTAGTTACTCTTAACCAGAAGTGGCCAACAGATAGTGAGCAAGTTTGTCAGACTTCTTTGCTTAGACTGTCTTCTTTTTCTTTTCTTTTTAGCTGTGCTTAGACTTTGTTGGGAACGGCCTTTGTTGTGTTACAAGGTGTATTGGACACCCAAAGTTAAAGCTACAGAAGAGTCGAATATTATTCCCATTGTGCAAATGGACTATTAGCATAATGGGAAGATCTGTGTTTTTGAAGACCTTAAGGTGAAGAAGTACAGCACCATACTTTAACGGAGTCTCTTCTTGAAATTTTTCTAGGTGCCATCCAACGCACATGTATGCCTAGGAGAACTTCAACATAAACTAGTAACATTTTTTTGCCAAGTAGGACCTTGCTCATGGTTTCTGTCACTCACATACTTGGCAATCCCCGTTATGATTTACCACATGCTCTCATTGTTAGCATAACATCCATTTATTAGGATAACTATCGCATCCATTAATTAGGATAACTATCACATAGATTGGGCGACTAGTTGCTGGATGCTTGTCCACACAATGATTAATTCTTCAGACTCGCGATCAAGAGTGACAACTAAAAAAGAGTGCAATGAAGAAAAACTGGCATCCGTTCTTAAGAAGCAGAAACAAAATAGAACTTCTCGAGTATCCATAGTCCGCTATGAATTCCGCGGCTAACTAGTCCTTGCTCAAAAAATAAAAAACAACTGACAAATTTCTGCCAAGTAAAAGTGGCAGTTTTACAACTCCGTTTTACAAATTTCTGCATGTATAATGTAACCAAGAAATCATAGAGAGAGCAGATTCTCTACCTGAACATCCCATACAGGGTAATTATGACCCTTGTAGCAAACGAGATTTGCATTCATTTTTGTGCTCCACAATCGAACTGCAACAGCGCAAAGTTGTCTTTAAATACCGTAGTTTCACAAGTATGAATAACTTAAAATGAAATACGGAAACACCAAATAGGTGAAGCATGACAAAAAATGCAAAACATACTTGTTGAATCCGAGGAAGAGGATAGAAGGAAATCCCCAACCGGACTGAAACTGGCTGAGTAAACAGGTCCAGAGTGACCCCGGAATAAAGTATAAGGTCTTTTACCGCCCTTTTCCCCAACCAAGTGTTCACTAGGAGGTGAATCATTCTCACCCTGCAAAATAGCTGACAGTACCATTGTTTAACAACAGAATCCCACCACAATAAGGAAGAAAGCAGAACTTCGAGGAGATAGCAACTGAAGTTACATAGGAGCAAGTCAATCTACTCGCATCTTTAAAGACCAGCAGAAAGGTAGTAATGGATTCTAAGAAATATATGCTCCGAAGAAACATAAAATCAAGAATTTCCAACTCGTCCGGCTTCCTTACCAAGTGTATCTGTACAACGGAATTACAATTGCCTTAGCAATACTTGAAAACTTTCCTCTAGCTAGTCCAAAATCAAGCTACCAGCCATATTTACAATTGCAAATCTTCCAACTAAACTTATAGAGATAGGATTGTAAAACACTGTGCATAAATCTCAATGGACCAAGCCGTTCGTGAGCTCAGCTCGGTTCGGCTCGAAAAGAGATCGAACTCGGTTCGTTAAGTTTTTATTAAGTTCGGCTCGAGCTCAAGTTCTTTAAAAACCTTACACAAACAAGCCTGAACATGGCTCGGCTTGGCTCGATAAGGCTCGTTTACTTTTTAGATGAATAAAATAATATAAATTCTTATTCCGATTTGATATCTTAATGCACTATTTTTTCAAAAACTTATTAAATTTCACTATTATTTTGAAATTGAAACTATTTTCCTGTAGAGTAAACATATATACATGCACAGGTAAAACTTTCTTTGTTGTCCTAAGCCTATGTGAGTATATATATAGATTTTTTCATTGACTCGTTAAGGCTCGTGAACAAGCTCGAGCTCAAGTCAAGCCTAGGCCAGTCGGCTCGCTAAGTTTTCACTGAGCTCGAGATCGTTAAAAACTTAATAAACAAGCTTGAACACAATAAAGCTCGGCTGGGCTTGGCTCGTTTGCAGCCCTACTCACAAAAGACTGGCGTAACATATGGTCTAATCCAAATCAGCTCTTAAAGCTAAGCAACATTCTAGTAAGCTGTCCTTATTTCATTTTGGCCCATCCTACACTACCGAATCATACTTGTACTGATTCAAAACAAGAACAGAGTTTCTCCCTGCTTCTACAGTTCCATTTTTTCACTGATTCTCCCAAGAGGGCTTGCAAGCTTTGAGATCCAAGAAGAGTCTACAAACACACACACAGAGGGAAACACAAATGCTTTCCCTCCTCAAGTACTAGTAATATGAATAAGTAAATAGCGTTGGAATGCCACCCAGGTACAGAGAAAGAGATCGAAAAGAAGGGCTGAAATCCAAAGAAAAGTAATGCACAAAAATAGCCATTCTGCTTACAGATAAAGGAAATCCACAAAACCTAAGAAAACAGAAAAAATAAAATAAAAAGAATAAGGGTGGGTGATATCTTCCAATGCGCAAGCAGAAGTTATCAAAAAGTACCTTCTAACCTGAGTGATCACAATTAATAAGGTTCTTTGAAGTTTCAGAAGTCAGAGAATCAGATTACACAACAGATGCATGGACATGACCAGAGCCTAGATTTTTAAGCAAGAAACTGGACACTTTTTTATCACAGAAACTCTATAGAAAGTAATAAGCCTAGTTATTCCAAGCTTGGCTCATATATTCACTATGGTTTAATTTCACAGAATCCCTAGGAGTAGTTACTTTCACTACAAAATATATTTTCTTCCCCACCCACTTGCATGTGTAACATTCAGTTTAGCAATATAAAGAAGGAATGAGTATCTTTCAATGTTCCATAACACAAATAAAAAATTGTAGCAGCATGTTGCCAAATGATCAAGTACCACACCAGAGCAACAAAAACAAAAGTTATCCAAAGAGACTTACAACTCGAAGTTTGTTGCCCAAGCTTAGCCATGTCCCAAACCTGTAGAAAAATAGCTTGGATATTAGCAAAGAACAAAGCGCAATTAACAAAACAAAACAACAATTGTCGCATAATTATGAAACCTTCAGAGATGAGTCTGAGAATCCACCAGCAACTAATGATCCATCATACGATATTGTCGAACAGTTTAAGCTAGAAAATTAGGCACAAAGATCAGCAATAAACAAGATACTACAGTTTGCAAATCCACAACCAAACATGAAAACTCACGGCTCACCCCAGCAAAATGCTTACCCATTATGCGTATTAACAAACGTATAGAAGCTGACTGAGGGAAGAGCAACACTGCTTAACTGTACACGATTTCGCAGGTCTTCAAGAATAGAATGTCCTACCTCTATTGGCCTGAGAAGGCAAGAACAAAACAGTAATGTGTAGCATACCAAAAAAAATAAAAAACTTCACCCACGCGTGTTTCTAAGTCTGATCATTTTTTATTTTTTTTGAAAGGCCCTAACTCTGATCCCTAGTATCAACATATTAACAAAACACAGGCAACAGCTCGCTGTTGCCTTCCATAGATATATAAAATGAGCTCATAATAAGATGATGAACCAACAGCTATTGCCTTCTATAGATAATTACCAGTATCCCCACGAGATATTGCATAAGTAGTTGAAATAAACAAATAAAACTGGAAATCTGAATCGTGGATTCTGAACATACATTACTGGCAAGGCAAGCTCCGCTTTCACACGTGGTGCTGCCGACACAGTATTAACCTCCGAACGAACAGCTTTCCCAGTCGAACCAACCACCTTGTCCTTTTTTGACTTTTTGAGAGAAGCACCATGCTTCCCTCCCTCCACTGCTCTCTTCTGAGGATTCATAAAAATAAATAATAATAATAATAATAATAATAATAATAATAATAATAAAGGCACATACCCAAACACATAAGTAAAAAAAAGGATTAAGAAAATCGGTAAAATATCAACCACTAAGTATTAATTATATGACACAGAGATGAAAAATCAGTGAGTGCACGTATCACAAAAAGAACAGTAAATTTCTTACCTTGCCCTCATCCAAGTCTCCTTCTTTTGTTTCTCCTTCTCCTTTCTCTAAATCTGAAAGCAAGCTTCCCTCCTTCTCCAGCCTTTCTAGTAAAGAGTCTTCAAGCAACTGTTGAAAATTAGAATGGTTCAACAAAACTACAAAAAGAAAAAATAGAGGTTCAAGTTTCTCAGAGAGAGAGAGAGATTTCTAGAACGTGCACACTTCAATCTAAAAAGGAAGATCACATAGGGAAGCAATAAGGAAATCTTCACTCAGGGAGCAAACCGATAACAATGTCTACAACAAAAATGAACTACTCCATATTATGCAACAGGATAATGGCTACTAATCTATCTATATAGGCGAATCGCATATGAATAACTTATGCAAAACAAAACTAACAAATCAATTTCAGAACAGTTAAGTAATACAAGTCCAACACATAAAAGACCCCGTTACATCCTTGTGGCATGAATCTGACCGAATATGAGATTAAGTTCTACAAGTAGAAACCATGTTTAGTAATTACCAAACCATTAAACAGAAGGAACAAAAGGATTTTTTCACCAATTACTTATCAACTGCTTGACGGATCTTGTCTTTCTAAATTGTGGGTACCAACGAATGTACTAACTTCCATCTCTTTCTTGTTTTTTGGGTAAATTGGCAAGCCTTAGTGGGTTAACTGTCACTTCATCTATTGCTTGATTCCAGTTGTACCGGCGAATTTATGTCTTTAAAAGAAGTATTGGCATGCCCAAACTCTTCCCAAGCCTTCACAGTTAATAAGATGCTTCTCTTTATGTTTTTGGTATTTTTGCCACAAAAAATAGAAGAGTATGCATCTAGTATCTGGTGAAGTAGGGATAAGACTATTCTGATGCATTAAGTAACCACAAAGTACTTTGTTTTACATGAAGAATTACTGAAGTCCTAAGCAACAATCATGATTTCTACAAAACCATAGAAAATCAGTCATTTACTTGTCTCTGTTTCCACATTGATTTCTTTTAGAAAAATGAAGTCAAATTGTCCATATGTTCCAATGTTTTGTCTGTATTCTTTCATCATCCATACAAAAGTATGAATTCACACAAGAAGATAACAGTACTGACTTCCCCTACTCCCAAAAAAAAAAACCACTAGAAATACAGCAAACCAATGACCGGAATCTACAACAACGTACATTTTCCTTATTATATAGCAGAAAAGAAAAAGTCATTGCGTATTATACTTTTGAAAGCAATACATCCAACTTGTATGCAGCTACCTAAATAATAATGCTTTGCTATAGGTTAAGAAACTCTGCACGAATATAAAAGAATCCACATTGAGAACTTACTCCCCAGTGTATTTCTTTCTGATTTATCATATTAGCTGCTTCCTGGCCACTCCCAACAAGAGTGACAGCTTCAGCATCATCAGAAATTGACAAAGGCTGTCCTGGAGAAACTGTCAACAGATATAATTAGATCAATCCATCTGCAAACAAAGAGGAACACTATTCGCACTTGAGTTCAAGCATCCGACAATCTGCTTTTAGTCTTCAGCCTCTTTACAAAGGAAGAGTGAGAGGCCAAAAGTGGAGCACAGATATCTTCCCCTTCTACTATCAAAAAACTGATCCAAATATTAACAACACTTAGGCCTAGTTTCCCAAACGATTTTATCAAATGAGGAAGAGATTCGATAAAATCTCAGATTTTTGCTGATTTTATCTTTTGGGAAACTAGGCCCTAAACAGAAAGATTAGTCAGAAAATATAGTCCTGAGTAAAAAATTGCAATCAAAGAGCAGGAGTTGTACCTTGAAAGTTAATATGCTCGTTAATAACCCCAAGCATCCTGATGGATTGCATCTTGTGTAAATATTGCAACAGAAGATCATAAGAGTACTGAGAAAAAGGTAAGAAAATGGATTAGTTTTTAGCTAATCAATTGAACACTTATTGATCGTTTTATATCCCCTTGTAGAGTCTTAAACGTTTATATATATATATATATATATATAGGAAGCTTCTAGTCCGGGCTCCGGACCTCCACGTTCCCGATATTTTTTTTATGATCCGAACCGTCTAATGTGTTTAAAACGTGTTTTTAAGGGCCCCGCGAGAAATCATCAAAAAAAAATACCGGGAAGGGTTTGATCCAAACAGTTTTTCACAAAACTGTAAATGTACAGTTTTTGTGAAAAACTGCTCGGATCAAGGTCTTCCCGGTATTTTTTTTTTGATGATTTCTCGCGGAGCCCCTTAAAAACACATTTTAAACACATTGGACGGTTCAGATTTTGAAAATACAATTTTTAAAACCTTCAAAACACCCAAAAGCTTCCAGTCAGGGATCGTGACTGGAAGCTAGCCGTATATTAGGAAACTTCTAGTCCGGGCTCCGGACCTCCACGTTCCCAATATTTTTTTTATGATCCGAACCGTCCAATGTGTTTAAAACGTGTATTTAAGGGATCCCTGACTAGAAGCTAGCCATATATATATATAGGGGCCGGTTCCCTTACACTTAAAATAACACAAATTTGTGGAACTCACTCTTCTGGGCCCCACTGTGAAGTTCTAAACCATTGATCTTGTTTAAATGAGTAAAATAGGAGGTCCTGCAAAATTTAAGCTCAATCGGATGTCGAAAAGTGTTGGATCCAACCAGTTCAGCACAAACTGTGACAGGAAACAATGTTTTTTAAACTGTTTGAATCAAGCACTTATCGATATCCGATTGGACTGAAATTTTGCAGGACCTCTTATTTTACTCATTTAAACAAGATCAACGGTTCAGAACTTCACAGTAGGGCCCGAAAGAGTGAGGTGTCATTTTTTGTGTTATTTTAAGTGTGAGGGGAACCGGCCCCATATATAAATATATATATATATATATATATATATAGAGAGAGAGAGAGAGAGAGTGTGTGTGTGTGTGTGTGTGTGCCCCTTAACCAAGAACCTGGCTCTAGACAATGAAACAAAAAGAAAAGCATTGGAAGTAAATTAGACCACAGATTTAGGAAGCCAACCCCAATGTAAGTTTATACATTAACAAAAAAATGACTCTCCTAGATCTTATGTTCAAGCCTCTTACCTACAGAAAACCAAATCCCGTTCCTCTGGGAAAAAAAAAAAAACATATCCTAACCTCATACATCATGTAAAATAGCATCTTCCCTCAAATGTGAAATTGTCCTAACCCCATATTACATGTGAAGGGGAGAAGTTAAGGTCGAAATGAATGACAGGTATAGATGCACAGAAGGTTTCTTAGAATGTCCTCAACACGGCCTCAACGTAAGCTCATGCAAAGCAATTCAGAAGGGGCTGACGGCTGAAGGCAACATGCGTCTTCCATCAGGAGAGTTGTAGTGGGGAAGGTAAAATGTTGCAGCAGCTGAAATTTTTTGCAATCTCATAACGTCACCGGGAACCTCAACACTTTTCATAGTTGAATACGGAGGTCAGCTTAGCCCATACTCATAGTACACGTGAAAACATGCCAACAACACAATTTAGTACATGAATAGTTATCAGACTATGAACCAAGAAATCACCTGGCATATCTTTATATTCACTTTGCTCTGCCTCAAAGAATGAGCAAACTCCATTTCCTGCAAAAAGGGAACAAATTTTATCAAGAAAACAGGGTTGAGTAAGAAAAGATAAATGCAAAATGACAGCCTCAGATAGTAATTAACCTCCAGATGAGAGGGCGAAAGAACACCTTCCAATTTCTGGAGGTCCCGTGAGTGCATCATCTCATGGTCTTCACGGAAGGTATTGAAAAAAGTTCGGGCTGAAGATTACAAACATCAATATTCAGTTACTTATGCCATTAACAGGTCAATTTGAAAACCTTCAAATCTGAGATGTAGAATAGTTCACAATACGAAGATTCTTAAGCATACCTTCTTGAATATGACCTTTCGCCACAAGATCCATGAAACAATGGATAAACACTGGATAAAGTACTCGAATCAATTCATGCTGCATTATTGCAATAGAAAGCAAAACTAAGTTAGTATACAACAAATAAAATGTAAATTCAGAAGAAACAAACAATCTACTAACTAATACATAAGTGTAGAAGTCATGCAACCGAATAACAAGTCACCTTGTACAAATCCAGTGAACTATAGGTCCATGACCTAAGCTTGCCGTATCCATCAGGGTACTGCGCTGGTACATTTTCCAATCTGAAAAGCACAAACCTCATTACATTAGGGATTTGTAATCAGCAGAAGGAGCAAGAGGTTATTACCGCTAGCCTTAATGACAAACATGGACGAGATAAACACAAACAATGTCCTAGGGCTGGGTTAAGAGGTTATTTCCGCTAGCCTTAACTTCCATACAGAGTGGTAATGAACTCATCTGAAATGCAAGCAAAAGGCAGGAGTATTTGGGAAGAAACAAAGTCCCATTCCATATGTGCCCTTTAGATTATTGTTCGCCTCGTTGCATTTCATGTCATTTAAATCCTCAACACCACATATAGAAGAACGAAAAAAGAAAATGAACAATTAGTTCAGTATTGGATGTGTAAAAGTTGTAAACATGGGGGGCCCACGAGCAATACCAAAAAACTATTGCAAGCTGCAATGAACAGGGAATAGAATGCTTGTATAATCTGGAAAACAACAAATGTCAAGTAATAATCAAACTAGTGTCATGCACATCCAAACTCTTATGGATATCTGAAGAGAGTAATAACATGTCACATTCTATCAGATTAAATTATCAACAGGATGAAAAACGTACGTTCAGACAACAATACAGAAGGAATATATTAGGCACGGAGTACATATACACAGATGTGTAAATACAAGCAATACATGCTAGAAAATTCTTTTTCCTTTTGCTCTCGTGCCGTAGAATATAGGAGTACTGTATACAACTAAGCACGTTTATGAAGCACAGCATGCTTTCTTTCTTTTTGGGGGGAAAAATTAGAAAATCCCTCAAAAATCCAACTTAGCCACTAATATTCTCCCTCCCTCTACTGGTTTTCAACTTTAAAATTTAAAAAATAATAATAATTCAAACTTCCTCTCCCAATTCACCTCATATTCAACCTTGCTGCTATTGTTCAAAGACGAGGAATAAATATCATTAAACATTGAATTGTTTTCCCTAATCATGTGCACAGCACGGGCACCGTGCTAGCTATGTAACAAGCACAATGAAATTTCCCTCCCTCTCCCTCTATTGGTTTTCCACTTAACAATAAAAAAAAACTTACAAACTTCTCCTCACAATTCCCCTCACATTCAAACCAACGATGAGGACAGTAGACATGGATTTTTTTACGTACTCATGTGCATAACACGGGTACCGCACTCGCTATGTAACAAGCACAATGAAATTTCTAACCTAAATGCCGCATTTCCAATCACTTGGAGTTCCAAGTGGAAAAATTTCACCTCGAAATCGTTCAAAATCTACACTAATCGAATACGCAAATACAGATACATAGATGTGTAAGTCGTGATTCCATACAGGTAAGAGAGATAAACACGTACTCGGAGGAGAAGGAGAGAATGTGTCTGGCAACGTCGGGATCGATGTGAGAATTGGAAGAAGTGGAGTTTCTGGTGTTCTGTTGCTGCTCTTCTTGAAAAGCGAGCTCCGTTTGCTTGAATCCCTTCTTCTTCAGGTACGCTAGCACTGCCTTCTCTATCTCTTCTTGCTCCATCCCTCTCTAGAACTCTCTGAGTATCTCTCTCTCTCTCTCTCTCTCTCTCTGCGCTTCGCTTGCAGAGACTGGTAATTTCTAGGTTTTGGTTAACGACTGGAAGTTGAAATTTCGCTTGTTCTAACCTGTGGGTCGGATCCTGCACAGCTTTTATACTAACGGTGATTTATGTTTTCCAAACCCGAACCCAGCCCAGTTGCCCGGTTTGGGCTACGTTTAGCCCAATAATAAAATAGTATTCGACTTATTTTTTCGTCTTCATTTAATTTTTTTCCAAGTTAGTTAATTAGTTTTGCGTTACTTTTTTGGGTATTAATAGTTTGTCTTGACAAAAAATTTGGCTTATTTACATCTTTATTCAAAAAACAGAGAGTTTCGATCTTAAGTTTTTATTTTTTAGATTCTTTTGGTCGAGGCAAGGTAATAATATACGGAAAAAAAAAAAGTGATGGAAGACTAACTAATACGGAAAAAAAATAAGTCAAGTGATTTATAAGGCCGAACCGGCCTTTTTCATATGTTTTCGATTGTTGATGGATATCAGAATAACAAATCTTTTCACACTTTAACCAGTGAAAACTTTAAAATCATATCATTCATCAGCCCAACATCTTTTTGAGCTGTCCAAGCCTCGCCCAACCAAGAGTTTGGGAGAAAATAATGTACTACTACATTTTTTGGCAGTACATTTCATTTTGTAGTGCATCTAAAATTAGCGTTGGCAAAATTAATGCAGTCTTTCATATGTTGCAAATTTCTTGTTAATTAATGTTCATCAACCCAATTTTAAAAGTCCGTCCCTGAAAATCGTGTTAGGAAATGGGACTCTACAGATGCTCAAACCAACATTGGCAAGGATGGAGTTAAGTCGGAGATAAGGGGTGGAACAGTTCTAAAAATTTCTTGCTCTAGAGGTAATTTTTATTTTATCATAAAACTAAATAGTCTCGTCATCTCCAGATTTTTAATACATGAAGTTGAATAATAGTGGAGTAACTCCTAAATATTAGTGATGACGAGCTATGAAGCACCGATACACTAAAATGGTTCCTTTAGTGATGTGCAATTTAATATTTGTTGAAAAATACTCATTAGAATTTCCGTAAACTTATATAATTGGAGATAACAACATAACAAACAAATAATATGACCATACAAATTAAATACCATCTAATATAGGACATAAAAAATCCCATGAGTGTATGCGTGGAGAGTTACAAATATTTATTCTTCATAATCGTCCATTGATAAGCCCCAAATGTTGTATATATTCGGGCTTATCTCGCTCGTTAAGATCACACACACGTGCATTTTGTGCCTTTAAATGATTGATTTTGCGCGAGTTGTGTTTTTGATGAATTTCAGAAAATTGGAGCTAAAAAGGCGTGTCCAAAGCTCCAAATAATCCCCGGTTGTATCCGGAAGTATCCAAGGTCCCGCAATGCCGTGGAGGACAATCGCCGAAGCTTGGAAGTTGATTCAAGGA